>QJNZ01000439.1:0-76348 GCA_004155055.1 Monosporascus sp. CRB-8-3
TAGAAGTGCAACTTGGTCGCCAAATCTCACTTATGATTAGTGCGGTGGATAAGGAGCTTTATATCAGACCGGACTGTCCGGCTACGCTTCGACGGAGCAACAACAGAGCCGCAAACACTTACAGCCGGGGCTCCCCAAGGGTCGCCTTTATCCCCCTTTTTGTTTCTGCTATATATATCCACCCTATACGAGGAGCTCCGTCGGGATGGACTGGTAGTAGTAGGGTTTGCGGACGATACGAACCTCCTGACTGCTTATTAGTCAGTGGCAGCTTCGTGCGAGCGTTTAAGCCTGGCAGACCCCTCCTACGAGTACTGGGCAAAGAGACACGGAATGAAATTTGCCCCCCCAGAAATGCGAGCTGATACATTTTACCCGGACGCACGCCGTACCTACACAACGTGTTAGGATTGGAGCCGTGGAAATACAGCCGACGGAGTCAGCCCACTTTCTTGGGGTGTGGCCCGTCAGGAAGTTGTATTTGGGAAGACACCTTTTAGAGATCCAAAAGAAGCTTGAGAAGCAGTACTTTGTCCTAACCAGGCTGTCAGCATCAACTCGGGGCTGAATGTCCCGAGAGCTAGGGAGATTTACACAAAGGTAATTCGCTGCGCCATTGCCTACGGGGCGTCGGCGTGGCATTTACCGAGCACAGAGGATATGAAGCCACGTGGCATCACTGCGAAGCTGCTTGCAGCCTAGCCAAAAGGCCTCCGCAATGTGATGGAGGCATATAAGGCTACCCCTATCTACTTCCTTGAAAGCGAGTCCGGGTGCCCACCGTTGAACGTATACCTGGATAAGAGGTCAGCGGACTCTGAAGCACGTTTGCGCTATATTGGAGCTGTCCTCTAATACGCGAAGCTATTCAAGCTTTCGGGGGATGGAAGGACAGGAGGCTCTGTTGGAAACAGTTAGGCAAGGATAATAGAGGACGACGCCCGTCGAGTCTAGCCGCCAGGCAGGAAGCTAGGGCACAGCAGCCTAGACGTTGGGATGGCAAGAGAAAGGCCACATGGGTTGAGGACTGGATACAGACTGGTACTCCTGAAGACGCAATGGAAAGAGACTGGAAAGGCCGATGGGAGAGACAACAACAGGCAGCTTTACAGCACCGAGGACGGTTCTGCCGCGCCCCGGCTACAGCTTCGCCCCCCGTTGCCAGGAGTTGGCGCCTTACGCGATATTTACTACGGGCTCCGCAAGCATGAAGGGGCAGCCTTAATGACAAATCCGTGTGGAACGGATTGAGCTTAAGGCTTTTCTTTTCGACGCCGAAGTCCCAGCCCTTTCGTATACACCACGTTGCAGGTGCAGCCGAGCACCGGAGATGGTCTTCTATTTCAACTGTCGACTGCCCCTTAACACGGGGGAGGCGAGACCGGCTGCGACAGTTTCTGGAACCTACGCTGTTACAGGACAATGGCGACTTGCAAGTTTTTTCTACAACCACTTCATGCCTGATATGCAGTTTATCTCCCTTAACTGGAACCCTTTCGAGGGACTCCAGTCTCCCGTGGAAGAGTGCATTGCGAGAACCAACTGGTAAGAACTCTGCGCACGTGCCTCCTTTTTTAATTATGGTTAACTACGTGTAGCAATTAACCAAATAACCACGGGTTTGAATCATGTTATCCGCCTTCTTCAATTCATAGACTCGAAAAAAATCTGGGTCGTTAAGATTTCCATCGCCAGGGACGAGGGTAACGAACAAGAACATCCGCGCGGATTCGGGTTACCAGCCGAGGTAGACGTTATGTGTCTTCTTCGTGAGAGAACAAACATTGGTGTTCCTCGCATCTTTGACTGGGAACTCACCGCGGAAAAGCCCGTGGGTGTGGGATTTGTCCTGATGGAATTCCTCCCGGGGAATGCAGCCATGGACACTTTCGGGGGTTAGAAGTCTCATCATGGCGTATCCCGCTAGAGCACCGCCACAAATTCTATTCATCCGTGGCTAGGAGGAAGGCAAGATCCAACATCATTCAAACACAGCAAGACGCTACCACCTGACTGGAGGGCTGTCGCAGGAAAGATCGAACGCCGCCGCAGTCACCGATCTATATCGACATCAGATGTTGCTCACCTTGGAGAGTCAGCCTGTCCACCGATATGAACGGGACACTCACATCAATACGATCGAAATGCATTCCGGTGAGAGAGTTAGGCAAAAGCCGAGCATCAATATGCAAAGTTCAAATGTGATTGGCATAGAACGCCAACTGGTGGTGGAAGTCTGCAAATAAATGCTGGAGGTAGTTCAGAAGACCTAGCTGCAGTAGGCCTACTTCAACATAACCATTTAAAATGAGTACGCCGGGTAAAGACTTTATGGACCGACCTCCGTACAGGGCTTCGAAGAGGGCCCCAAATGCCAAGAATGTGGGTGACTGGGAAGGCGCCACTAAAGGGTGTTTACATATCACGTATTAACTCAGGGGAGCCCGTACGGGTAGTAAAAGAGTGTATATTGCAAGCTCGTGCTGTTCACCATTCCGACCCTCGAGGGGTCCACCAGAACCCTCCTGGTTTCCCCTATCCAAAACCTCCCACCAATCCATTTAAACCAATTGAGATGGTATATGCCAATGTAGCCGGCTATCGAGACAGGCAATTGTACAGTAGCCATTTCAGTGAGCCAGCAATCCCACAGCTGCTCTATTTGCCCCTGGCAGGGAAGAGGGCCAGCGAGCATTCTATACGATGAGTTCGTACGTCAGCAGGAGTTCCGCCTATAGCGCGGTTATTTCGCATAGAGAGCTTACTTGGACGGACTCCTATCAAGCCATGGCACCACACTGGCAGCCAAACCCTGGATTTAGTCCACGGTGTAGACCGAGGCAGCGTCGGCATCAGCCCTTTTGTCGACGGTATAGACAGAGGCAGCATCAGCGTCGGAGCGCTTGTCAACAGTGTACACCGACGCGGCATCGGCATCACTACGCTTATCGACGGTATAGACGGAAGCGGCATCAGCATCACCACGCTTATCGACAGTATAGACAGAGGCAGCATCAGCATCCGAGCGCTTGTCCACAGTGTAGACCGAGGCGGCGTCGGCGTCGGCGCGACGGATCGGGGTGGCAGCGACCAAAGCGCCAAGAGCGAGGACCAGAGCGTAACGCATTTTGAAATGTGTGAGGGCTTACTGGATAGTTGAAAATGTGGCTGGCTGTGAGGGCTGAGAATGGGGTTTCTGAGATGCAGTATTGAGTGTGTGCTGTGTAGCCTACTATGTCGAGGATCCTAATCCGAGGAACCCCTTTTTATCTATATAGCTCGGTTCGTCAGATAGGCAGGGGATGTAGAGGCAATCGGCTGCTCTCACGCGAGCTCACTCCCACCTTGCACTCACCCACGCAGCACGCTATCTTCGACATCGCAGCGACGTTGACAGTGTTCCCCTCACTACACGGCCGCGCATTGTCAGCATACACGACAACGCTGCATATCAGTGTCATCCTACTCCGTCGGCGACATCGGTGTTGGTTCAACAAGAGTGGGTATGCTCGGCTGTTAACCTTTCATGGCAAGGCAAGCCTGATCTTCAGTGCAGCTGAGCTGCATGGTATGGATCTGGGGTAATACCACCTGCAATGTAGTTGCATGACCAGGGGTATGATTGGCTATGCGTTCTCCTCCACACCCCGAGGCCAGGCTCATCGTAACATGGAAAATCAACTGAGTAATCTTCAACGGCCACTCAGTCTCACCTGGTATTCTTTCGGGGTTTTTGTCTATCTTCGTTCCTGAGTCGATCGATTTTCGACTTCATAGTGTACCATCCACGAGTCTTTTCTTCATTCACACACTGGCGCACTCTGTCATTTATTGAGCACGTTGCCAGGAATACGCTCCTGTTTTCTATCTCTGGTGGACATTTTCCATCCCAGAAACATGGCCCGTGAGAAAGCGTTCAGGGACGAGTCTAGTGACGGGTTGCTGTCCGAATCGCTAGAAAGCCCAGATACCCAAGACAACATCGACTACGAGTCGACCCGTACCCGCACGTACAAGCAAACCTCATGGCTTAAGCGTCACCAGTGCTCTCTGACTGTTCACGCCATCATAGTGGTCACATACCTGGTCGTGACGGCATTGTTATGGCGTGTGCCGGCCTCAAGATCGGAGAGGAATCAGAGGATCATGTTCAGCATGTGACCCGCCCCTGATGTGTGGCATCACACGAATGTCCATTAACTAATGGTTTAATAGCCCCGCCGGACGATATCATTGAGTGGCAGGTTAGCACCATCCGCGACAGTCCCCCTGACATTGCGGCTAGCCCCTTCGTCTCTGGGACTTATGAGGAGACAGACGCCGCATGGGACCATCTTCTTCGATGTAAGTGCAATGCAGCACAGCAGTCCCCTAAGAACCTTGGAGCTGACCATCGGCCGCTACCTGCAGTCCACAATCTTAGGATATGGGAAGATGAGATGAAAGCTATGAATATTAGCTCGATCGCATTCAACCACGGCGGGGGTTATCATGGAATGATGGGCGTCTTTCACGAGCTTCATTGCCTGGTAGGTCCGAACCTAATGAGGAAGGAAGAAATTTTGGGGGCTCGTGCTAACTAACCACTTGCTGACGTAGAGGCGCCTCCGAGAGGCCATTCACCATGACCATTATTATCGTGATTTCAGTGAGGGGAAGAAGAAATTTCTCGTAGGACATTCCGGTGAGTGACTTCCCGCTCCGCTCTGTGTCCATCCGCATCCCAATGCGCTGACTCTCTAACAACACAGCCCACTGTATCGATATACTTCGAACAGCGGCGATGTGCAGAGCAGACACAATGATCTTTCCGTACCACTGGGTTGATTTCACCCGTGTGCCCGCTCCGACGTGGGTTCAGAAACACGAGTGTGTCAACTGGGATAGGCTAGAGGCCTGGCTTGAAACGCGAAAGGTTGACATCAGAGCGCCAAACATGATGGTTCATCCAAAATACGGTATGTCGTTGCAATTATAAGTAATGCAACCCCACTGAGAACCCGGTTCTGATACGATGATGATAGGTCCTGCGTATCCCGGAGGAGAACACATTGATGAGCCGGATGGTCCCCAAGTGCTGCCCTTGGATCCGGAATAGAAGACGAGATGTAAAGGCTTCACTTGCTTGTTGGTCCTTCAGACGTAGAAATGGAGACTTTCACCTGAAGCACAGGAATGGAAGTTGCATACACTATCTCTGACTAAATGCTCATCCAGAATCATAATTATGTAACATGTGTTTTCCGCCTGTAGCTTTAAACCGTGCATGTAGTGATAGATATTTTTACTAAACAAATTGTGGTTCTTAGTCAATAGACCCAGGGCCGTTCATAGTGTTTTTGCGCCATGAGCTGATTGCAATTTGTGAGGTTTAAGACCTGGTATAGTGTCCAGCCATAGTGTGGGGCCTCACATTTTTCGGCACTCAGGGTCTGACACAATTGATGAGACCTTTTCGAGCAGTCTGACTCATTTCCAAATGTCGTCGACGTTCGATTTGGCAGAATGGTGGCCACACAATAACATAAAATGCGAAAAACGAATAGGATTCCGATAACAAGAATGCTATGTAATCTATTCTCCCTCCCAGAAGCCTGCCTTGAAGCGGCTCCTTCCTTCACATACACCGACTAACAAATCCGCCCCGTGCTGTTCTCCATCGTTGAGACAACAAACAATCTCTCAATGTCCGCCATGGATCCCACCGTGGTTCTGCGGTTTCTTCTCAAGCGCACCAAGTTTATCACCACTTTCTGACCCCTTGGGGAATGCAGGACCTGAGGGGGATGGGGTGTCAGCCATTTTCTCGTGTCTACTTGGCTTCATACTCCCAGCGCCAACTTACCCCTTGTCGGGTGGACGAGCCAGCCAGGCTTCATCATGTCTACTGTGCGCGCCTTTGTCCACTTATCGATCTTCTCCCAGTTCGCGCACTGATGCGACGTCGCGTTGGCGACGGGGAGGGCGCTCTCGTCGTGCCACTCGTAGGTGATCAGGCCGATGTCGGCGTGGCACATAATGGACGACCGCAGGAAGTCAATACAGTGCTCTGAGTTCTTCGTCAGCCATTGAAGGGTTGTTTTTCGTACGCTACCGATGAAACCAAGATGGGCGAAAGCCGGGGAGTGCTGGTGATGCTCACCATTATGGAGTCTGTTCAGCTCGTGCTGGTGCTCCGTAAAGTCGCTGAAGTAATAATCCGGGTACATGTACTGGTGGATGCGCTTGAGGCAGTGCAACTCGTGGTACACGTTGAGAGTGCCGAGGTAGCCGCCACCTTCGGGCACAGCGACTCCAATATCTTCACGGCCGTAGTGCTTCATAACCTCGGGCTCAAGGATGATGTTCTCGGCTGTAGGAGTCGTTAGCACAGGTGCCAAAAGCACGGCTGGCAACTAGGTGAGATTTGGCGGTATAATACCATTCAGGAGATCATGCCACGCCTGGTCGAGCTCTGCGCTCGGCTTCCCCGAGTACTTCCCCTTCTCCGTGATCTTGTCTTCCAGCGAGAAGATGGTATTCTGATACTCCAAGACCTCGACCGCAGGGGCTGGTATCACACCGGTCAGCAGAAAACCCAGAATCTGGAGGGGACGGGGGCCGGTGCTCACAGAATGGCAGTCCCTGGTCCCTCAGGTTCTTGCCCTTGCCTTTAACGACGAAGACAAGCCCGAGCACATAGACGCAAAGGATCACAACTTGAGAAATGAGGAATCTGGGATCCCGCCAGAATGAGCGCCTCGTGTAGCAGTCTAGCTCGCGAGAATGCTCCTTCTCCAGGAGACGATCCTCTAAACCTCTGTCGGACGAGAGACGGGTGCCGTCTGAAGAAAAACCTAGCGTTGGCAGGCTGGCATAGCCCACGTTTGCCTTGCGTCGGTAGTATCGTTGCAGGTGGGTGAACAGGGACATTTTGGGTTGTGGCGCGAGTTGGTTTGGACCTGCCGATGAGAGGTCGATACAGATGGTTGCCAAAGCCGCAAGGAAGTTCTTCGCAAGTAGTATCTTGCTAGATGGATCTGAATGGGACGGAATTTAGTTAACCAACATTCACGACTGTCAAGAACCCCGTTTCCGTCATCTCACTGGGGTTCATCTTCACCCCGATGTACGGCCGGTTTGCGCCGAGCGGATTGTTGTTGGTGGCGACCTACCGAGCAGACGTTGCTTTAGTGCTGCAGTGTCATTAGCCTCCATGCATGCCCGGGCGAGACACGTGCCCATGACTGTGTGACATTGCATACGGATGTCACGTTGCAGAATGCAGCATGCGCCGTGGAATGCTCCAGCGAGCCCACCAGCCAGGCTTGCATTCTTTCGAACACGTCCAGGCCTTCGCGTCTCGCTGTGTGCCATATAGATTTACACTTATTGCATTCTCGTTCCCTGCATGGCCATGCATAGTGATGATATTGGACGCGCTGGAGGAGTGTCATTGATGCCTACGTGCATGCTGTACAGGTGTCTCTTAATTTGACCGATCCTATCAAAGACGGCATTGAGGTATTGTACTACAGCCAGTGTGCAAAGCTTGATATATTGCGTAATTGTATCAACTATGGAGTAGATAATAGAGATCTTCAAGCCATCGCAAAGTAAGGCGGCAATCCCGTCGAGCACCTGCGAGCCCCTGAACTCGGATCTCTGTCTCGTTACCGCGTAGGCTTCTTTGTTTGATCTACGGGCTAGTCTGGGCTCTCGTTCCTGGGGGCGCGCGATGGATATCCAGTACTACAAATCACCGATCGCAGAGGGTTGCTTTGTGCGGCGTCTTCAACATGTAGAAAAACACACAGATAGCCCTAGACAGCTCGAGCTCCGGCACCTCGACCTGCTGCGCAATCTTGGACAAGAACGACCAAATTCCCGCGAACTACGCGCTCGCCGTTAGCCACATGGGTAATCTTGTCCGAGGGGGACGCCCGGCGTGTGTCGCCGGCGGTAAATGCAAAAATGGACATACCTGCAGTTGTAGGTAGCGCTTGTCCCGGCGCCAGAGTGAGTCGGACGTCTCGTCCTGGAGTAGCTGGCCGATGGTGTCAGCGATGAAGCGGCGCTTCCTGGCATCAGCTACCCCTCCGCCGCCTTCGCCGCTGCCACCACCGCGCTCAGCCGCCCGGCCCATCCGCTCCAGCTCGTCCTTAAAGGCGCGCTCGACAGTATCAATGCGCTCCTCGTGGTACCCCTGGGCCTCGCGGCCAACCCACGTCTTAGAGCTCTCGTGCAGCTCCGCGAGGAACCGCCGCAGTCGGTAGCTGCGGCTGGCCGACTGCGCGACGTGCGGCTCCGAGCCGCGCTGGAATGCCGCCGTGTAGTAGCTCGTGGCCACGTCGTCGAAGCTGTCGAAGCCGGCCTGCTCGGCTGCCTTGAGGACCGCGCCCATGCGCTCCTCAAGCGAGACGCGGTCCACCACCACGTCTCCCAACCAGCTGGACGCTTTTGGCGGCCAGGGGAGCTGGCGGGATCGGCGGGCGGCGCAGGTGCAAGAATCCGAGTCGGACTTTTCGTGGCCGTAGGCGGCCGGGTTACCTCCGGGTTGGCCCTTTCCGGTCCCGTCGGTCGCTGGGGATACGAGATAAGACTCGTCTTCGGGATCCAAGAAGTCGACATCTGGGCCACTTGCGAGTTCTTCGTTGCTGAGCTGTGCCACCCAGTCGTCTAGACTGCCCAAGCTTTCCGAATTTACGTGAGACATCGACACAAGGGAAGATGATTCCAAGTCGGATAGGGAAGTCGAGCCCAAGGTAGACGGGTAGGAATCAGGCACAGCACCCGAGTTCTTCTGGCGATCGAAGCCCCAATCTTGAAAGTTGGCAGGCCTGTCGGGTAATAGTGCCGAGTGCTTGCTGGATGGCTGCGCCTCGGCATTTCCCCCAGTTCCCGGTTTGCTACCTGAGACCGACTGGCGGTTTCTGTAGATATGTGAGGTCAGCACTCGACGGTTGTCCATACATGATGGGTGGATGTCAATAGCCTGTAATATACCTAGTGTGTGAACTTCGTCTTGACTCGGGACGCTGTATGTTGGCTTCGGGAGGCTTCCCGGTCCTGATAGTGATGTTCTCGGGTTCTTTGGTACCCCCACGGCTGTTCGCGCCTTGTTCTTTATTTCGGAGTTCTGTGCATCAAGGCTGTGATTAGCTCCAGCCTCCGTCAACCCACGCTGTTGAAATGCCGCGTATGAAAATTTGGATTTGGGAAATTGAAAGATACTGACGATTTCTGTACCTCCTCTGGGCTAGCCGATTCTTGGTGCGCTTAATGTCATCTTTTTGGAACTCGGCATGAACGATGGGACCGTTCCATTGCATTTGGCTAGAAGACGGTTCCAATTGCGCATCGCAATAGGGGTAAGATGGTAGGCTGGAAGAGATATTTGGGTGGCCGAAGCCCTTGGACAGAGTTGCTCCAAGGTCAGAGAAGGACGGGTCAAAATCATTCATCGTCTAGTCGGAGACATCAAATCAAATTCAATGAGCCACCCCAGCAGCCAAGTATTTGGTAGGTACTTGGTTCGAGGGTTGGTGGCCCACGGTTAATATCATGTTTACCAGCCTTGACTATTGGATAAGGACTGTATCATAAGGTTATTTCCGATGGCCTTTTCCTTTACGCCCGGACGTCCTGCAGATATCACTTGGCTACTCGCTGCTTGACTCTCAAGGGGTGAAAACAAAAGCTACTATAGTACCAGTTCTTTAGGTTTCCGGGATTTCGATCCTGCCAGTGGAACTGACCCGAGGACACGGACCACATAGATTATCTCGCAGCGGATCAGTTTTTCTATTCTCCGTCATTTGCTACGGTAGGGCGGAGGGATCACTGCGTCAAAACCCCAAAACCATGAATAAGTATACGCCGGGGTAAATTTAACGGAGGATTTAATGAATTAAGCAGAAGTTTGGAATTTCTTTAAACATTAATATGCATTAAACCTTTTAACACGATAAACCTAACTGACCTAAGTTAACTGACCTAGCTGACCGTCGACCTGGTTACCTGTCGAGTTTATTAATTTGATTAATTTGAAAGTTTTTAAAATCTTGGAAGCGAGTCCAATTACTTAAAATAGCGTTAATTTTGCTTACATGCATGCTCATCTAGCGGCCTAATTGCATTTAGTAGCTACAATATACATACAGTAGGTGACCCTATTAAAAATATGGGTTTTGTTGCAGTCATCCCTGTGCCCTACCATACTCCGCCTGGAGTTGAATTGAACCAGCCAAATTCTGCTTGTTAATCGAGTCGATCTACTGCGAGATAACGGGTGTGACCCGTGTCCTCCGGTACGAAAACTCTGTAAAAAGGCGGTAAGATTACCCTTCACTCTGCGAGAAGTGTTCAAGGGCTGGTACACCTCTATGTTGATAGAGTAAAAGTCCTGTCCATCAATAAAAACTGTTAGTAATTTGTAGGTCCTATTCTGTGCTCTGCTAATCGGATGCGATGGCCTAGAAGCTCCGGCCGGCCCGTTTTCCGATACTTCGGACGTCGAACAAGACCCCGGATCTAGGATAAGCGGTCCACAGCGCTAGTGCTTACATAAGTTACATCTGTATGTAGCATTGCCCGCGTGACAACTTACAAGGGTCTTCCCATTCCAGGTAAATTCAGGATCCAAGCTTTCTAGTAAGCCCTGGTAAAAAGGCTTGTTCTCTAGTGGCCAATTGCGGCTCTGGCCGCGCTCGTACTCCGTACGGAGTACCCACTATCGTGAGTGGTGACTCGTGGGAGTCCTAGCGTATGAGATATTAGGCTGGTGCTAATGTCATAGTCCAGGACCCCTGGTACACGGTGCCGCCACTCTGTGTCGGTCTCCAAAGGTTCAAAAGTTCTAACCCCCTTACGTAGGGCGTGACGGCTGGGCTAGTTAACCAACTATTAAACTTAGTCGTACGGTTTATGTTGGCAGTGATAACCAATTGTTAAATCGCAAGCTGGTGAACTATCTGAATTATAGGAGAGGAAATGAGCGTATATATCCTTCTCATGGCTCAAGGCGCTCAACTTGCTCAAGGCCTTGAGCTGCTTGAGTCTATCCTCGCTCAAGGGGCTCAAGGTGCCAGGCCCCTTGATCCCTTTGAGCCCGTCACGTGATATCACAGTAGGCCGTTCTTCCGTTCTGGGACCTCGTCCCTATCGGAAGCCCTGTTTGGTTTAGGTTGTACGCCCACTCAATCTTCTTGGCCTTCGCCGGGGTCCTAATACTGCAGTTCCGACCGTCCAGTTAAGAGCCAAGTCCGTTGGGTCATAACATATGGGCGCAAAGTCATCTCCACGCCGTTGCATGGCCCTGGAGGGTGGGCTAAAGTGCGCGTAGCGGTAATACGAGACTCTCGTACGGGTGCAATTTGCCGTGCAGCATTACAGGTCGCAAGGATGGTAAGTGTTAGCGCGGTGCCAGGCATCAAAGATCTATGGGCTAGTCTTATCAGTATTACTACACGCGTTTTGACCACTTTGAAGACCCCAGTCGTTGCCGTTGATCAGGATATCGCCAGAATTTCGGAAGGTATTCACTGTTTTGATTTCAGTACTTTGCAACGAGATATTGGCGTGCATGGTACTGATTAACATATCTTTGATGCCTGGCGCCGCGTTAACACTTACCATCCTTGCGACCTTTAACGCTGCACAGCAGATAGAGTGTCGTATTACCGCTGCGCGCACCCTTAGTGGACTCACTAACAACAGGATCTCGGTGTGAGGGGAGTATCTCGCGAGCTGTGGAACAGCTCACAGCGGGGTTATGTTGCGAGAACCGCAGGGTCGGAGGCGGAATTCGCTGCGGATACGATTGCGGGATCAGGTGGTACCTAGTCCCTCGGTGCTAGTCTATTGTAGAGTGATCACACAAGGCTGGCTGCCGGCCTGATTGGTCCTTGGACGAGCCCCTAGGTGGCAGCGTTGTGCTGATCTGCCCCAGTGTGGACTAGGTAGGTACTTTAAAGGAATGCCAGTTAAATTGTCGAGAGATAACCGTCCAACGAACACACACGCAAGCTTAGTTGAGCGTGTGGGTTCGTAGGACGGATAGGGAAGAGCAGCACAGCCGCAGATAGGATTTCTCTCTTACGAGGCACCTTCCTATATTGGAGACAACACAAAATGGCCACCCCTGACCAGATCCCTCCAGGCCCGCCAAGCTCTATCTCGACCGTCCTCTGGGTACACAGACCTGTGTCCACGGCGCCGAGATGACTCCATATCTCAACCTCAGTGGTCAACTCTGTGCATATCCCACACACTCAAAGCCCCTCCTGATCCTAGCGCTCTGAAGACCTCTTCCCCAGGCCTCTGAGCTTCTCGCCCCAAAACCAGACTATCAAGGGAACAGGGCAGCCCAGCAAGACGAACAGAAAGGCCAGTAAGCTGTTTCCCCATCCGTAGCCGAGTTGAGCGTACAGCTGGGGCGCAAAAATAGGAAAGGCAAACCCCACGACGTACGAGAACATGCGGCTCGACGCGTTGGCCGAAGCGCCGTATTCTGTAAACTCGTCGAGTAGGTATGCCAGCGAAGCTTGGGCTAGAATGAAACTACCCGCGGTGAAGACAGCCGCTCCAATGTCTACCACCACCCATGGGACTGTGTCTTCGGTGGCCCAGCCATACCACTATTTAAGACCGGGTTAGGCACGCGAGGCACGGTGGAGACACTGGGAAGCCCACTTACAAATAAGCCGGCGGGCATCAGCACAACGCCGGGGATCATACAAGGAGCCCTGAACTCTGGCTTCGACTGTCCGTTGGCTCGGCCGCGGAGGAACTTGTAGATGCGATCCATGAAGATGCCCCCGAATTGGGTGGCAACAGTGGTGCCGATAGCGATAGCGATGTAGTGTAGAGTGCTAATTGCCTCGGTCTGGTGATAACGGTCGATCCAGAGAGTCGCGAAAGTAGACAACATCAAGGTGTATGTACCGAAGTTTATAGCCAGGACTAGCGATATGACCTGGATCACCGGTCGCCGAACGAGCATACGAACTGGCCGGATCAAGTGAACGGAAAGCTTCGGGAGGAAATCACTCCAGAAGGCTGCTGTCCATGGCTTTAAAGACGGTTCGTCCTCCACGGCGCGAATAGATGCCAACTTGCGACGGAGCAGGACTGGTGCGTATGTTTCCCGGATACACGCGAGTCCGAGTATTGTCACTGCGGCGTTGAATATGCTTGTCGTCCAAAATAACCAAGGCCATGCTACCTCCTGGGTGAGGAGGCCGCCGACGATGGGACCGACTGCAGGACCGAAGTAAGGCAGAAAAGAAGCGATAGCAAGAGATTTGCCACGTTCTTCAGGTCCGTACATATCAGCCATGACCGGGCCGGTAAGCTAGAGTACGAGCGAGACATATTAGATACGCGCTGTTAATTGACGTCTCCTATATGATCTGCCACGGGAAAGGAAATTTGCGTCTCTCACAGTCACTCCAGCGGCCGCGCCCACTCCTGTCATAAGGCGGCCAAATATCATCAAACCGGTCAACTTTCCGACGGGACACAGCGCGTTCCAGAGAACGTACCATCCGTTGCAGAACAACCAGATGTACTTTCGGCCAGTCATCTCGGAGATGGGGGCAATCAGGAATGGCGCGAAACCAAGACCCAGGAAATAGCCCGAGAACGAAATCTGGACAGTCGAAGCATTGATGCCCAGGTCGCGTGATATGTCACCGAGGGCAGCGGCCATCATGCTGGCAGACAACAGGGTGACGAACTGGCCGAGCGAGAAGACGATACCAATCATGAGCTTGCGGGTCCAGCTCCAATTGTAAGGATCTTGGGGGTCAGTGATGCCATCCCAGGTACACTGGTGTTCCTGCTCGAGTTTATCTAAACGTGCGTGTCGCTCCGTACTGCGAATATATGTGGTGGCAGCTGGGGCCGAAGAAGGATTCACAGGGGACGCCGACGACGACCCGTCAAGACCTTTTCCTGTCTCCTCGGACATGACGACGGCAGCAGCTCGAAATAAGAAACTGGGATTCACTTTGACAGAAGAGGATGTCCAATGTTTAAAAACACGTAGCAAAGATGTCAGAAAGAGGGATAAGAACGGCAACAAGTTTCGCTAATAGTTTGCGGAAGAAGGGAAATCATGCAGACGCGTCGGAAAAGGCAGGCCACGTTGAGCTTACCCTGCGATATACATAATATAAGTAAGTATACTACCTACACCTATAAGTGGTACAAAGTACGTGCTGCAGCATTCCCCTTATCAGATCCAACTCCACCTTTCGCTCGTTGCTTACATCAAGATCAAGATAGATTGGTAATGATATGTATCACATTGAGACCTGAATCTCAATTCTTCTTGTCATGTTAATGTTCCAAGCCGTGTTGA
Source organism: Monosporascus sp. CRB-8-3 (assembly GCA_004155055.1). Taxonomy (NCBI): domain Eukaryota; kingdom Fungi; phylum Ascomycota; class Sordariomycetes; order Xylariales; genus Monosporascus; species Monosporascus sp. CRB-8-3. The sequence continues at coordinate 14,345 of QJNZ01000439.1, forward strand.
ACGCTGACGGTGACCAAAGCGAAGCCGAAGCCGAAGCCGAAGCCAAGTTTGGCTCGTATCGCCGACAGTGGTCCGAGATTAGGCAAAGACGGTAATTAACACAAACACATCAAACACATCAAACATCCAGTCAGCAACTCCTCCAATGCTATCAGCCGCCACCTTATTCCCTTTGTAACTTATTGAGGTCTGTATGTATGTATATAGCTAGATACCCGAATGGCACTTATCTTGCGTAAGCTATTGAGAGGTAGGTATCATAGTGGCTCAACGGAGGTGCCCTGTCCCTAAGACTTCTCTATATCGCCACGATCCTCATCACTGTCCTCGTCAACGCTGCCTTCAATGGCAAAGTATGGCTCGGCGCCTGGCCTCTTCCAAGCTGTTGCCGGCCCAGAGTCTGCTTTCCCCTTGGGTGCTGACTTTCCCCGACGACCAGCAATCCATAACCACATGCACAGCGCTATTGCTTCAGAAGTGATCAAACTACTCATCACAGCAAGGCCAGCAGTTCCGTGGCCGACGAGTATCATACCACTCAACACATTACCCCATCCTACTAATATGACTAGTCGACCCATCCAGATATGCACATGCGATATCCAGGTCCGGCGCCAGATTTGGATGAAGGCCACGTGATGTCTCCAACCAAGAATCCCCTGTATGAGAACTGCCAGTGCGACAAGCAGGCCTAACCACTGATGCGTGGTCGAGAAACCCCCCTCTCTGCTCATCACTGTCCCAGAAATGACTCCTATAGCCATCACTGCAGTCGATACGAGCTGGAACATCCAATGAAGCTTAAAAGCGTTCGCACGGCCGGACCGCATCAACAGAACGCCCAGCGGGAAGAGGAATAGGAAGGCCGCCCCCATGACCCACCCGTGAAGCACGACGAGCGGTTTCGTGCGGAGCGACGACAGGTATCCTGCGGATCCGATCGGCGTATTGGAGGTCCCGAGCTGGGCGACTCCCGGGCGTAGAGGTGGCAGAGACGGCCGTCTCGCCGCGTCACTTGTCGAGCGAGCCATGTCCACGTAAAAGTTGCCCCAGCCGCCGTTACCAGCGTGGTGCTTGTGCATAGCGAGCGTGGCGTCAAAAGAGAACACGTCGAGCTCTTGGTTGTCGTTCCAGGCCCAGATCCACGGTTGCGACGACGACAGCGCATCAATCGGCGCTGCGGGCCATCGCGGGCACGCGTAGCAGACCACAGATAGCTTTGCGATGTAATCCGCCCCGGACGGGCCAGCTGGGGGCGAGGCAGAGCGCTGAACTAGTCCGGTCCCGCTCCCTGCCGGCATCCAGTCCGCTTGTAATACACGCAGGTCCGCGCCTCCCATGTCCTCAGGGGTGACCAGCCGCGGTTGGTGATGCCCGTCGGCCGTGCGGATGCTGAGGATCGGGCTCTCCCCCGATTTTGGGTCGCCGTAGACGATGAACATGAGCGAACCTGCCATCTCGCCGCCCGTTCCAATCGCAGTCCACCCCAGAGCCGACGAGCGCGTCACCGTCATGCTGAGGTAAAGGTCGTGACTACCCGTAGTCGAGTTTCGGTGCATGATGATACCCATGCAGAAGTCGATTTCGCCATCGGGATGGCCGAAACGGCAGTACTGCACCGGCTCAGCGATGGCAATCGCGAGCAGGTGAAAGATAATCCCCGCAAGAGGAAGTTTAGTCCAAGTCATGATTGCTTCTTCCAAGGTGCAGACAAACAAGAAAATGTCTGAACTGACAAGTTCTGAAGGTTCTTTAACAACAAGAACGGCGTGAAATTCGCCAGTGAAAACCGTCTAAGTAACCTACGACCAGCTTCATGTACCTCAGCCGACATGCTGCGACAGGAATCCGTAACTATGGCTCGAGAGGAGCTCGATAAAGCCGGTTCAAAGATAACGAGACAGAAGAGCCTGATACCAATCACGCCCATGGCTAGATGGCTCATCTTACTGCGGTACGGTGATTCCCCTGAACTGGTTTTACAATGACTATGCATATAATACCCATTACTGCGCATAAAATACCATGATTGTGCATCAAATACCCATGACCGCGCATGCAGCTGGGCGCACTAGGGGGTGCCAATCCGATAATGCATTCAGTCCCCCCTCCTACCCTCCTCCCGCTACACAAGCTGTCTAACAAATGATTACGGAGTACCACGAGGCGCAGATGGTGGGTTGGCACATTTTGAGCATGTTCACTGGTATGTCAATGGGCTGCGTAGCGGATGGACTAGTAACCTCTTGCTCTGACATCTGAGTGCACCCCGGCGACTGCCTCATGATGTCCTCGTTGATAGACTCTGCTGTTCTCCCTCCACCTACATATCGCAAGACATCTATCTCGTCGCATTTTTCACTATGAAGAGCTATATCGCTCTCATATGGTACTTTCTGTGTCTGAAGGTAGCTAGCTTAGCCTCGATTACTCGGCAAAGCTCACATGTCGTGAAAGGTGGAGCAAGGGTTCCGCCCGGCTGGACTAAGATCTCACGCGCCAGTCCGTCTCAAGAGGTGCGTATCTCACTAGGTATGTTCCAGGAACGGGCGCACGAACTCGAGAGGAAGCTGTTAGAAGGTATTTGCACTCTCTGAAACTGTTCAAGTGGTGCTGCTGACCGGATGGCAGTATCCGACCCGATCCATCACCGATATGGCCAGCACCTGACCGCTCGTGAGGTTCATGAACTGACAAGGCCTTCTGCTGTCTCGAGGCGTTTGGTTCTTGAATGGTTACAGCTTAACTGTAATTATACCGAGGCTGACTTCTCAACCTCGCCCGCTGGAGACTGGCTCTATTTCACAGCTACCGTTTCGGACCTCGAGACACTGCTACAGGCGGAATACTTCATATACCGACACGAAAAGAGCGATGAAACAACTGTTCGGACAACTCAGTGGTCCGTCCCAGCTCACCTCGTCGACCATGTCGAGATTATCGAACCAACGACGGCCTTCTTCCGGCCACGGGCGCAGTCCAAGTACGGCGCCCCTTTGCCCGCGTGGGAACAAGCCGGTCGCATCCCCACCTACGACGACCTCGTCGAAGAAGACATGTTCGAGCGCGGCAAGATAGAGGTCCCCTCCATCGACGAGATCTCAACCAAGCCGACGATCAAGGAGGCCTGTAACCGACTCACCATCTCGCCACTGTGTCTCCGCGCTCTGTACGGAACTCTCGGCTACGAAGCGAAAGCGCCCGACCAGGCCAAGATCGGCATCGTGAACTTCCTCGGCCAGTCCACCAACCGCTCCGACGTCCAGCTATTCCTCGACGCTTACCGGCCCGACGCCGCCGCTGGAGGCGCCGCGGCCAGCTTCGCCGTGCAGCTGGTGGCGGGGGCCACGGACGAGCAGGGCCCGCTGTCGGCGGCGCAGCTGGAGCGGCGCGAGGGTTCCGAGGCCGCGCTCGACGCGCAGGTCGTGCTGGGCACCAGCTGGCCGCTGCCGCTGACGACGTATAACGTCGGCGGGCGGCCGCCCTTGCGGCCCATCGAGGCCGGCGCCGTCAACACCAACGAGCCCTACCTCGCGTGGCTCGCGCACGTCAAGGCGCGCGACGACGTGCCTTCCGTCATCTCCATATCCTACGCCGAGGACGAGAAGACGGTGCCGCCCGAGTATGCGCGCCGCGTGTGTGCCGAGTTCGCGCAGCTCGGCGCCCGCGGTGTCTCGGTGCTCGTGGCCAGCGGCGATTTCGGCGTCGGCAAGGAGGGGCATTGTTTCCGCCGCGACGAAGAGGGCGAGGACGATGGCGGCAGCAACAGCAGCCGCCGGCTGGGCTTCATGCCCTCATTCCCCGCCAGCTGTCCCTACGTCACCGCCATTGGCGGGACGAGGTTCCTCGAGCCTGAAATGGTCGGCTTCGATGCCCGGAGTGGCTTTTCCACGGGCGGCGGGTTCAGCGACCTTTTCTCGCAGCCGTCATACCAGCGTAAGGCTGTCCAGAGATATCTAGAGCGCCTAGGAGACGAGTACGCGGGGCTTTACAACCCTGCTGGGCGCGCGTACCCAGACGTGAGCCAACTCCATGATAGCAAATTGGCCGCCTCCGACTACGGCCGGCTGTCGCGAAACAAGACTAACGCATGTGTCCATCAGATCTCAGCTCAATCGTACCACTTCGCCGTCATGTATAACGGCGTCAAAACCATGCAAGACGGCACCAGTGCTTCAACACCCACGGTCGCGGCCGTGATCGCCTTGGTCAATGACGCGCTTGCGGCCGAAGGGCGGCCGCCTCTGGGGTTTCTCAACCCTTGGATCTACTCCAAGGGGCATCGAGGACTCACGGATGTCACCCTCGGCTCCAATCTGGGCTGCAATACGACTGGGTTCCCGGCAGGGGAGGGTTGGGATCCGGCCACTGGGTTCGGCACACCGGTAAGTGAGCAGTTCCCCACACTCTACCGTATTGTTGGAAGAATGCTGAGACACGAGTCTGCTTCTAGTGGTTTCCCAAGCTCAGGGAACTGGCAATGCAGAGACGGTTTCGCCCTGGTAGACCTTGGTATTATTTGAATTGGATAATGGCCTAATTTACTACCATGCCCATGCTTAGATTCAGTAGTGTTCGAACTCTCCCTGCCGCACACACACCCACACGTGTAGATAGCAAAACTGAGAAATGATTCACCGAACAACAAAGTCTGTGATCTCTGTCTGTGTCATGACACCTGGATCCCGGCGCACCAAGACTGCGTAGTTAATTGTATGGTGTGCGTAGGTTCTCCGTGATGCTCCGCTTTGTATGCAATGTCATCCAACCCCTGCCAACATTGGTATGCACGAGTAATGAAAGGTCCTGTACTGTCATGCCTGCACGGCTTACCGCACCGGACATCTCGAGCCACTCTATTGGTCGGGACACCCCGGTCGGTACGCTGCTTACCTAGGTAAGTAATCCAACTCGAAGTGGTCCTCACTGCTCTGGTCTCGTCGTTGGCTGGACATTCAGCACGCGATATGGGTGGATCGGCACGTTCGCTACTCAACTGGAGGGAGGAAGCCTCTGTCAGGAAGGCTAATGAACTATCACCTCTCAGATACGATACCTAAAATCGCTATTGACGATGGCTCTTTGTGGTTACCAACCTGAAGATATTACCGCTGCCGAGTCTCATGGAGATAGCCCCGAACTTAGATCAGGCGACTCAGCTCAAAATGTCGGCACGGATGGCTCCGAACCTGATAGGACGACTGAGTCTCCTTTCGAGCGACTTGGAGATGTCTCTCCATGCAACGGGAACATCGTGACTCCCCGTGCCGTACTACTCGGAATCGTGTGCGGAATCCTAGTGAACGCCGCGAACATGTATCTTGGCTTGAAGACGGGATTCACCTTCACTGCTAATATTTTAGGGGTACGTTGAAGACAGGCACACTCACCTTACCATCTGATATTCTTCTTCTCGGGTATCTCGTGTGTGGATACTCTCTGACACCATGGATACACAGTCCCTGATAGGATTTGCCGTCTTCAACAGCTGGGGGAAGGCCTCTGGGGTACCTTTTGGACCACATGAGAACAATATCGTCCAAACCGTGGCCACCGCGGCTGGGGGCATGTCGAGTGTTTTTGTGTCCGTAATACCAGCAATGTACCAGCTGGGACTTCTGTCAACACCAAGCACCGACTTTCTCAAGCTCGTCTCCATGGTTGCCGCTGGGGGCTATTTTGGCTTGTTTTCCATAGCAGGACGTAAGCCCTCAGGGACTTTCTTCTTCCCAATTCCCTTTTTCCGCCCCACGAGCCCACTCTTACTATAAAAGTAATTGTGAGAATAAGCCTAATTTGTGTGTCAAGTTCGAGCATTCCTGATCGACCATATGGCACGTCCGCTTAACCTGGTTTTTCCGACGTCCTTCGCGACGGCCGTCACCATTCGCGACATGCACTCGGCAGCCGCGGGCGCCCATCGGGCGCGCAAGCAGATCAGGTTGATTTTTGTTGCCTTCTTTGCGTCTATGGGACTAACGGTAGTCTCTCAGTATGCCGTGGGCATTCTATGGGTACGTCAAGTGTTTCTCATATCTACGCGGCATTGCTGCCACCACGGCTCTTGTCGCTCGCACTGGAATGTTCAGGGGCCAATGTGGTATTTGATGAGCTAAATGCACGGCCTCGCAGGATTGGCACCTATTCAGCTGGCTTCATCAGCTCGGTGTCGCGCCCTCATTCTCCATGCATGCCGAAAGCTGGGGCTGGGTTATCGAATGGTCGCCCGCCATGATCGGCACGGGCATGATGATCCATCCCAATGTCGCGTTTTCGTTCTTTGGAGGCTCGGCTCTAGCGTGGTACGTTCTGCCGAACCTGTCCTTCTTCGCTCCGAACGTAGACCGAGGGCACGGCGTTGACATGATATAGGGGCATTATCGGGCCCTACCTCGTGTCCCAGGGCGTCGCGTTCGGCCGGCGCGTCTCTACAGACCTGCAGTGGCTGGATCTCAAATCTTATGTGTCGATGTCTCCTGAGTTTGCCACCGCCACACACCCAAGCGCCCGGTATTGGCTGCTGTGGCCTGGAGTCGCCTGCACCCTAGTAGTGGCTTTCATGGGTAAGTTTTGGTTTCTTTGCTTTCTTCTGGTACCTCTTGCTGCTCAGTAATGAGCCCCATCACGCACATTGTCAGTCTTGTCTGCATGCAACTGACTTGCCCTCTTCGTAGAGCTGGCCTGTCAATGGCGTGGATTTTGGGCCTGCGCTTCGTCCTGCATCAGCTCAACATATCGCCCGTCATTCAAAACCCACAGCTACCGCCGCCTGGACCAGCAAGAACAGTCTGGTGAGAAACCTCACGGCGAGAACCTACAGATCACGGCCCGTATGTGGGCTATCCCATTAGCGATCGTTGTCATCCTGGCCTGCTGGGTGACCATGATGGAATTTGGTATGTCTGTCGTGGAAACCATCCTAGCCCTGCTGCTGGCGTTCGTCATGTCCATGGTGACGATTCAGGCGACTGGTGCGACGGGTAAGTGAACCCATCGCCATGCGAAACAGATGCACACAGGGCGATTGGCCAACTGACACTCCATAGATACAACACCGGTTTCGGCCGTGTCGAAAGTCTCACAAGTCCTGCTGAATGGGGTGAGCCACGCTTCCGGCGCGGCCGTACCGACGGCACAGCGTCTGGGTCTGGTCGGCGGTGGGCTGACCATGTTGGGTGCGAACCAAGCCACAGGTATGTCACAGATCTGGCCCTCCTCCCTTGTTATATCTCGTGTTTCCGTCAGAGCTCGATCCGGAATACCACACTAACCACCACCCCGACCCCGGGGCCCAAAGACCTCATGGCCGATTTCAAAGTCGGCTTCCTCCTGCAGACGCCGCCGCGCGCACAATACGCTGCGCAGCTCCTCGGCACGCTCGTAGCCACCCTCTTCGTGCCCGCGGTCTTCGTGCTCTTCACGGCGGCCTACCCCTGCATCATCATCATGGACAACGACATCTACAACGACACCTCCGACACGTGCCCGTTCCCCGGCCCTGGCGTAGCGGCCTGGAAGGCGGTCACGCTCGCAGCGGCCAGCAGCGGGGACTCCTCGTCATCAGCGATCCCCCCGTCGAGCGGCGTCTTCGCCCTCGCGCTCGCCGTCTGCTCGGCGCTCATCGTGCTGCTCAAGAACGCGCTGCTTCCGCCGGCGGGCCGGGTCGCCGTGCCCAACATGATGGCGCTCGGGATCGCGTTCACGGTGCCAAGCCCGCGGTACGGGACCAGCATGCTGGCGGGCGCCCTGGCGGCGCTGGCGTGGCGGCGCGCGGACCGGGGCGGCCACGCGCGGTACGCGTTCGCGGTCGCGGCGGGGCTGGTGGCGGGGGAGGGCGTCGGGGGCACGATCAACTGCGTGCTGACCATCTTAGGTGTAGGTGGGCAGGAGCTGGGGACTACGGTTGGGTGTCCGGCTGGGACATGTTAGATAGTGAGTGGAATCGATGTTTAGAGTCTTGGCGAGGAAGCTCCTGTCGAGAAGAAATGAGCCCTACTCTAGGTCTCCAAGAAGCCGTCGAGAGGGGCGGGTTATGGAAGCGTGTCATTCTACAAAGGGGCAAGTAGTTCATAGAGGTAATAGATCACCTGCGTAAGTTGTCAGGTGGAAACGTTCCATCTCTTCGAGCCTGGCAGAGGGATTGGCGGTGGCTTGATCGATGCAAACGTGGCAGGCTATCTACAGTCTCGTGTTAATGGGCGGACGCCTGGCTATAGACAGCCTAGTAGACAAGGAACAACTCTGTCTCTCTCGCGAGATTGGCGACTCATAAAACGTGCGCTGGCTATACTCGGCTGCCCTCTAGATATAGCGAGAGACGCTGAAGTGGCGATTAATGCTATCCCACAGGGCTTAAACTATGAGACCAGCAACAGGCCAGACTCCGCTGGATGCCCGGAATATTACAATTTCAGATTCCAATTGAATGACGCTGCGATCTTGACAAAAAAAAACCCCCCAAAAAAGGTTAGGACAGTTATATAAGATGCTGTCATACCTACTAGGGGTCCGCACAGCTTTTAACGGCTTGATCTTGATAATTAGGAAGCTAAAAAACGGTAAACCGACTTGGTATAGGTAATTTATTAATATTTACCTCGGCGTGCTCAGGCCTCGCTTGCTTGTATCAAAGTTACTCATGTACAAATCGGGTCCACTTAGTTTCCGAACAGCAAATTTTTATTATATTAAGATATTTAAAAATCCAAAACATAACATTTACAAGTTATATACGTGAGGCTACCGCGTCGCCGCGGCAAGCACAATATGCCCTCGTTTTAATAGCGTTATAATTGCAATTATGATTTTAAGCTTTTCTAAGTTTTTTTAATTTTTAAGTAACGTTTTTGAGATTTAATAGCCGAATAAATTCCCGATGTTGCCGGGGTCCAAATAATTTAGTGAAATTATTTGTAACTATTACTTTAGTAGGCGTTTATTCGATTTTGCTTTTCCCTGTTACGTAGGTTCCGCGGATCTAGTAATTGTAAACGTTAATATATTTTAGTTTTGTGGTTAAACGTATAGCTTCCTTTATAATTAACCGTATCGTCTACTTGTTATCTACGTGGATAATAAGGTTTCGCCTAGCTTTATACCTATGGCCTTAGAAATCCTTTTTATAAAAAAGGCTCCTTTGACGGTTTGTAAAAAAGTTAGTAATTTAATTTCCGTATTTAAGGTGGTAATTATATCTTATTTGTTAGTTATTTATATATAAGGTTACCGAAAAGGGATATTACGAATTTTTGGAAACTTTTTTAGTTATAATTATTCGCAAATAACGTATTATTTATATATAAAAGTTAATAAACGTTAAAGTTTTCGTTATTACCGAACTTTAAAGTTAATTTACGTATATAATAAACGTAAAAAATAACTTTAATTCCGTAAGGCTAAAGGATACGTAAAAATTAAATAGAAAAGGTTTTTAAGGTAACGGCGAAATTAATAACGTTATATAATACCTAAATTTTACCTAAATTAAAATAAATAATATTAATATAATATATAAAATTATTATAATTTATAAAATTAATATAACGTTTTAATGGTAATATATAATTACTTAATTACTTTACCGAAATATATATATTATTAAGTTAACGTTTATAACAAATTATTTTTATTTTAATTTTGTTATTTCGTAATTAAATAATTATTCCGAAATATTTAGATTCGTTATTTTTATTATTATTTTTAAAATGACGCCGGTTATAATCGTTTTTACGGCCCGGAAATAGTTTAATATACGTAACTTTTTTAATTTTAATATGACTAACCCGAAAATAACGATAACGAATTCCTTTTGTAATATAATTAAAATATATATTATCCGCTAATTTGCCGTTATTATGGTATTTATCGTAAGGGTATATGCCGTTATATTATCTATTATTTAAATATTAATTATACGGGTTATTTTTATCGCTTTACGTAATACGGTATTACGTAATTATATAATTATCGAAAACATTATTATTTAAGTAAAATTTCTCGTTGTTTATATTAATAAATCGCCTTTTTACAAATATATGTATTATTCGTTTTTTTATAATTTAACTTAAAATAAGGTTATTTCCGATAAAATTTTTTAAGATATTAATTATTATTTATTTATAATTTTATTATCTTTTACGGTTTAAAAATTATATTAAATTTATATCGTTATCTTTATCGGTAAATTAATGCGTTATATTAATCTTAATAATATACCGGTATTAAATATATATATACTTTAAGGTTTTTTTCCTTATTTTTAACTTAAATCTATCCGTTTTAACGTTATTAACGAAATAATAATCTTAAAATTAATAGTAATTTTATATATTTAATATTAAAATTGTTACTAATAATAACTATTAATATAAAATTAATTTAATTAATTTATTAAGCTAAATTATAAAAACAGGTAAAATAATATAATATACCTTATTTAATATTAAAACCGTTTATATTTTCGGGATCGTATAAATTAAATTAACTTTATATAACGCTAATAGAACCTAGGTAATATATTATATCGTTAATAAAAGGTAATAATAACGGTAAATATAAAAATAGGTAAAATAATTATTTACCGGTATTAATATTTACAGCTTTATATTTTATAAAAATATATAAATTATTTAACGTAACGGCACTAAATTTTATTATAATAAACATAATAATTAATTAAATATATTAACTATATTAACGGAATATCGGAAATATAATAACTTACTTTTAACCATACCAGCATTACTTTATCTAATATTATAAATTTGCAAAAATATTTTATTTATTATAATACGGCTTACGATATTATTATAAATAAACCTATTTAGCAAAATAAGAATTACGGTATTACCATTTACCTTATTAAGTATTTAAAATATACAAAATCCAAGTTTTATTTATAAATTTTTAAGCCGATAAAGTTACGGGTAATTTACGGTTTATAATATTATTATTAACTATCGTATTTATATTTTAATAATAATAAAAATAAAAGATTTTATTTACCTTTTACGTTATTAATAACGGCCGATATTTTAATATTAATATGGTTAAAGGTATTAATTAAGCCCGTATCCGAAACTAATAAATAATTAAATATTTATATATTTATTAAACCGAAAAATATAAAAAAGGTATTATATACCTTTCTTTTGTTCCGGCGTATTTTTTATTATAAAATTAACAATTTTGCGGTTTAGGCGGATTTAAAATTATATTAAGTTTATATTAAAAATACGAGGTTAAAATAGATATTTACGTATTATTTAAGTAATACCGGAAGATAAATTTACTTTAATAACTACTTGTAATATTATATCTTGGATTACTTTTATTTTTATTATTTTAAAGATATAAATATATAAACGTACTTTTTTAAGATTTGCGTAACAAATTATTATTATTTCCCGCTAGAATATTACCGTATTTAAATATATTATAATAATAATAATAATAAATAATAATACAGCCTTAATAAATATTAATATAATATAATTATATAACAGGTAAATATATAATAATAATTATTACGCAGTAAAAAAAAATAAACGTTTAATAAAATATATGATAAAAAAATATAGATATTATTAATAAACGGCACAGATATAATAAGGAATATATACGCATATAACGAAAAAAAACGATAAAAGCAGTTATTATTAATAACGAAAAAAGGAAATTAATAAATTAAAGATGTTTTAGTATATACAAATGAAAAAAAGGTATATACGTATAATTAAATTTAATATATAGAAAATAAAAAATATAAATTACGTTTACCTTAAGCTAGTAATTTTTATTTACATAACCTTATTTATAAAACAAATTTAAACTTATATATATTATACGTATTTGTTATTACGTTAAATTTCTTAATATATTTTTAATAATATTTTTAAATTCCTAGAAATAAGGAATTTAACGTTATTCTACCCTTTATTAATACCTTCCTGCCGCCTATTAAAAATATTAAAAAATAATGCTTGTATAAATTTATCGAATTTACCGGTGTCTCCGGATTTTTATTAAAGTTTTATTTAATATTAAAAAGTTCGTATTATCAAATTTAGGCTTTATGGACTTTATATATAGAAGTATAATTTAAAAAATAAAAATTATTATTTTTAATATTTTTTATATCTATAACGGGAATATTTTATTAATACGGATTAAATATAAATCGTTTTCTGCCTTAATAAAAAAATTCCGAATTTACGTTACGTAAATTTTTAATATACCTTTATATCTAGTACGACTTTTTACCAGCCCGCTAAGATATTTCTTAATAATTACCAAAATATTTATATTATTATTAATATAAAACGTTACTAATAGGGAATTATAAGGTAAGGTAGTAATCTTAAGCTAACTTATCGGCTGAAACGAAATTAAGGGATTTTAAGTTAACCCGATATATTATAATCGGCTTACAGTATATTATTAATATTAATATATTATTAAACAAGTATTTGGTAAGTTTTTTAACGTAAAAGTTATACGTTTTAATATATTTCCTAATTATTTTTAATATTTATAACCTAAGCTTAATCATCGGCTTTTTACTTATCTAAATAACATATTTCCGTTAATATTATTATTTATTTAAATTTTTTATTTACAATTTCTCAGTTTTTTTCCGTTCGTACTACTTTTTTAACTACGCCGGTAATTTCGGCCTATACCTTAAGCACTACGTTAACAACTTTTTATCTAAATTGTCGAACAATTCGTTATTAAGTTATATTATAATTTTTCGAAACCCGAACTTAAGGTATAAAATAAATACTTACTTTCGTTTAGGAAATGCGTTTATAATGAAATAATACCGGTTCGTTACTGTTATCATTATCATTATCGGAATACTGGTCCTTTACGGAAAATATCTTTATTACTTTTTTCCTCGGCTTTGCCTTAAATTTTACTAATACCCAATTAATACGTTAATTATTAAAGTAATTATAATTAAAATTAAAAAAATAATAACGGTTTTTCTAATTGTAAAAACAATTAATATAAGTTATTTGCATAATATATAACTAGTTATTGTCCGATAATACGATATAACCCTTAAAAGGCCCTTGGTAATAATTATATCCCGGTTCGGTTTTTTTTCCGGTAAGACATACTACCAAAATAATAAGATTATAAGCGTACTTATTATTAAATCTTTTACCCCGAAACTTCTTATTTTATACGATATCTTAAATTTGCGATAATTTTATAAATATAAAAAATATTAGGAAATATTGCCTAATTTCTTTTTTTAGGATGTTTTTAATAATGATTTTTAATACGTTAACTTTTATATACTATTATATTCACTTTAATAACTCTTTACCTTAATAAAAAAAACGATAAGATTTGGAATTAAAGGCGGCTACTTACGTATATAATCGGGCAGTTTTGCTATCGTTATAATTTTCACTATTCCCGTTTTTATAATTAATAATATATAGTAACAGAAAAATAACTTTACTTTAAAACTAATTATACTAAATTATAATAAAAACTTATTATAACGGAACTTAGCAAATTCGTTAAACCAGGTATTAATGCTACTATAAAGATATTTCGCGTTACGTTATATTCTTAAATACCTTTCCGGGTGGAAAAAACGTAATAAAAAACCCGTATTTTACAAATTATTTTTTGCCTTGGAAAATTGCGAATTATTAAAATATATTTCCTTTTTTTATTATATCGGCCTTCGTAATAACTTTTATTATTTAATTAATTATTTTTATTTCTCGAATTATTCCAAAATAAATAAAATTTTCCAGATTATAATTTATTGGCAAAACCCATATAATAATCGCTTTCGGGCGTTAAATATAAAAACGTATTAAATTTTTTATCATTTTTATAAAATAATTATTCTTTTCCTTATTAAACGAAAAAAATATTTTAAGTAAATCGTAAAATAAAAAATTAAAAAAATCGGACCTTTTTATTTCGAACGTAATAATATTCGGAAAAAATTAAGTTTCCGTTTAACTAACGGCAAAGGTTAACTTTATCTTTTTTGCAATAACGTTTTTGTTAAATACGTAAAGTTTATAATTACGGTTAAAATTTAAATTTATAATTTAAATTTAACGAAAAATATTTTTAACCTTAATTTAGCTATATATAATTTTAAAGTTTTTAACGTTCCGGTTTAACTTTTAAACCTATAATAAAAATAGGTTATAATTTGTTATATCGATCGTCTTGATTTTACCTTAAAGCTAATAATTATAATCCAACTGGAAAAAAACTGTACAAAATTACTAAAGGTTATTACTTAAATTTATTTTAATATAAATAAGGCTGTATTTATATATATTACTACTCCTAAACAAATTTAACCTAATAAAGCCGGATATCAACTATAACAGGCGTTAATAAATACTTAAGGTTAAATTAAAACTAAAAGGCAAGTTTACTTATACTAGATTCACTAATACACTGGTTATCGACGAGGATAAACTTTGGTAACGTAACTATATGCTAAATGCTAAGTTTCTTATTTTAAGCCTTAAGTTAGCTAAATTTCTTAACGGTATTTTTGTTTTTTTCTATTAACTTATCGATAATGTTATAATCTATTTAACATAATTCACATTATTAATTAAATTCAAAATCCTTTAAGCACTTATTTATTAACCGCCTAATACCCGGTCGGTTTTATAAATTACGGAAATAAATAAACGTTGTTAATTAAAAAAAATCAAATAAAACGTAATCCCGATTATAAAACTAAAAATTCCAATATTTTAATATTAATGCTATTATAAATAATATATACGTAATATAACGTTTATAATAAACCTATTTTTTAAGATATAAATAATATCAGGTAATATCTTAACGGCACCATTAGTATTTACGGTAAATTCCACCTTATCCGTATTTAAAATCTTTAAATACACCTTTCCTTTTACGATAAAAACGATACGTATTTTGCCCCGGCATTAATACTACGGTCTAATAACGGAAACGGGAGTTAACGGCATTATTACGTTCGAAGTTAATAAATTAAGTATTAAGGTTTAACTGCTTTTAGTATTAACGGCGGAAATAAATATCCGTTAAACAATAGTACTTAACGCTAACAAGCCGAATAACGAGACTTAGTTAAAATTATTACTTTATAAACTAAGATGGATTTTTTAACGTTTAAACCGGACTTTATATATTGCTATATTACTATTTATCTTTACGTTTTTAACTTTTTCCAGTTTTTTTTTATTAATTACGATTTATTTCTTTATCGAAAAAGTTGGGAAATATAAGCCGTTTAGTTTGTTTACTATCGTTAAAATCTTAATCCGTAAGTGTTCGGAATTATATATAACCGAAATAAATAAAAAATCCAGATTTTATTTTTAAACATAACCACGGTATTATTACGCTAAGTAATTCGGGATACGGATAAAAAGTTATTTTCGGTTTTATAAGGTTTTTATTACCGGAATAAAATTAAACGTTTTAATTAAGCCTTTTAATATAAGTTATATAAACTGCTTAATAACGGTAATAAATAGTAATACTTTTCGTTCCGCTTTTAAAATACTGGTTAATTATTTCTAAATAATTTTATTCATATAACTTTACGAAAACTATACCGCATTAATATAATATCTATTACCAAAGGCAAAATTCCCTTATTATTTTTATCGCTTTTTAACTAAATAACGAAATATACCATAATTATTTTATTAAAAAATTCCGTTTCTAACTTAGTTTATCTTTAAAGGTTTCCCGGAATAAAAGTTTTCTCCGGTAGGCTTTATATTAACCGCTTGTAATATTAAAAATCGATTATTTTTTTAAAAATAAACGGCTTATTTAAAATTTATAAAACTGGCAACTTTTGCACCGGAACGGCCATATCGGGTTTTTATTAGTTACGGATAAAGGAAAAATCCATTCCGCAAAAATTACCGTATCCTTTATAATAACAATTAATATAACATTATATTCCGTAACGTATATTATTAAGAATATCGGGGTATATAACGGTATATCCCTTAAAAACCCCCTTTTTACATAAATATTTAAAATAAAGATATAATACCAAAACCGGTTTTAATTATTAACCGATAATATTTTTAATATTAAATTTTTATTTTAAAAAGTTAATTTACCGCTTTTTAATAATACGAAATAAGCTGGCGTTTATAGCCGTAATATAATAACCTTATATAAATACGGTAACCTGGATTTTATTTCCGAACTAGTCCTTATTAAAATACGGTAAAATATTAATTATAATACGTTATTTTTCTTTAGCTTACCCGTTTAACAAATTACGAATAACGTTACGAATCGGAATTAATAAAAGTTACGCCGTATTAAGGCGGTATAGGACGCGTATTTTCGTTAAATAATCCAGCTTTTTTTATTCGTATCGGTTCGAATAAGCCTTATTTAAAATAAATAATAAATAAATTTCGAAATTATAAAAAATTTCGAAATAACTTTACTTAAAACGCCTTTTTTAAGACCGGGAATTTTTCTATATACGTTAATATCTTATTAAAAATTACCCGTTTTTAAAGGTTTCAAAGAAATTCTTAAAAAACGTTTTTAATTACTTTACTTAAAAACGTTATCGTTTTTTTTAGGTAAAATAACATAAGTATTTCCTATATTTAGATAACGTTACGGTGCCGGGAAAATCCTTAAAGTTAAAGTATTCCAGTATATTTTTAAGGAAGTAATTGGATTAATTAGTTAAGTTAGTAACTAAAAAGGGTATATTTAGGAAAAAAGGGAAAAGGTAATAAACTATCCGGGGTAGCTTAATTAAGGGGGAAAAGTTATTCCTAAAACTGGTTTCTTGATTTAAGGGTTTTTTAAATAAGCCGAAACCTAATATTATAAATTTAAGCCCCAGATTTTACGAAATGCAATTTTATTTAAATATACCGGCCCCGGCTGGTTTTCCTGTAAATACCTATATTAACGTAACCGATTATTTTAAGAAAAGTAAGTTGTTAATGTTACGAATTTGTAATATATTTTAACTTAAGGTTAATAAGGTATAGGAAACGAATAAATTAAGACCTTTAAGTTATTAACGTCGGGATAACGACGAGACCCGTTTATTTGCCTGCCGAATTTATTAAAATTATTTCTGGTTAAACGTTTCGGTATAAGATAAACTTGGTTAAATATCTTAAGCGAAGTTTTCGTTAAACCCCTGTAAATAACCGCCTTAATTATCCTTGTTATCTGGTTTTTTTTTAATAACTTTTTTAACGGAGTTTTGCGTTATTTTTTAATAAGAATTTTTTTAACGTTGTTATCGTTCGTAAGTGCGCTTTATCTATAATATAGGTAAATTTAATTTTAAACTTTATAAAACCGGAACCGTTTGTAATTTATTTACTTTATATATAAACATTTTTTAATATATATACAGAAATATATAAGGAGCGTTAAAAAGTACTACCTACTTTACGCCGCCGCTGAGGCCTTATAGAAAGCGGTGCCGGTAAGGCGCTAACGTATATGCGTTCGTAATTACGGCTATTTCGAAAAGGAAAATGATATAAAAGGTATTCAGGTTAGTAACTATATAATTACTGGCTAGATCTAGTTTAAAACGACAAAAATATATTTAGGGGAAATTTTTTTTTACGCTATCCTAATTTATTCGGATAATATGTACTATTTAATCGGATATTATTTATTATTTTTTTTGTTAAATATAATAAAATATTTAAACCATTCTATAATTATTAAGTCGTTATTGTTCTCTTTATTATATATACCTTTTTCTATTCTGCCGTTTAGAATAATTACGTTGTTATCCAGGACGATTACGTTATTATTTTCCATAACCGCCAAAAAAAACCCCGGGGGGAAGGGGGGGGGTTAAACGTTTCCGATTTATTTTTTAATTAAAAATATTACAAATTCATAATCCTGCGGAAAAGTTATTAATACTTATAATTTTTTAAAAATAAGTTTACGGACAAGATCTTTTAAGTTTGTTTAATAACCTTAAAAAATATAAGATACGGGGATAAGGTTAACGTATTATCGTTATTTATGTAAGGTAAAGTGCTATTGAGGTATCTAGCTATATATGTCAGCTAGCAGGGGGTGCTAAACGTACCCCATATACGGAAAGGCTCCCTTTGATCGGAAGATATATGTTCCGTTGTTAGGCTATATAAAAGCTGTACGCGTACGAGAAATATACGTAAGTTAGCCTAATATAATAACATAATTGATATCCTCTATATTTAATAATTAAAAGTTTTATTTGCTTAATTTACGTTATTATAAATTAATTAGCTGTTATTAAGACAATATAGGTTGTATATTAATAGTAATTATTCGTATATTTTATTAATTGTAATAATAATAATGTCGTTAACGTCCTCCGTTATTTATAACGGATTTAAGAATTAGGATTGTTTTAAAGGCGAATTTTAATTTAAAACGTACGTATTTAATATTTAGCGTTATATCGATTTTGATTAGGATATTTTATGGCCTGTCGAACTTATAAAACCCGATATAGTTTCGTATCCGAAAAAACGAATTCGTTATACGATACGAAATAATATATTAAGCGGTTTTTTAACTATATTTATATTTTCCGGAGGAACCGTCGAAAAAATCGATTATACGAACTATTTAACAAACATTTTTAAGATAATTACCGAAGGCAGATAAGCTTATATTTAAGATTTCGCGACGTATATTTACGAAGATCGGAAATATAAAACCTTTTGCAAAAAGATTAACGATTTTACGAAATAAATCCTGGAATCGGTATTTTTAGTAATTAAAAAAACGAATTTTTTTTTAGGAAAAAATTTACGGGAATAATACGCCAGTTTAATTAAATCCGGCAAAATATACGATAATAAGCTTTTAATTAATACGTAACGGGAATATTGCGAAAGGCTAAAATAAACCTCGAAATTAGCGAAAAAGCTAAACGAATGGATTATAAAATGGCAAAAAGTTATAATTTAAAAATAACGATATAAGGTTTTAAAGACGAAAATACCGATCGTATACGTTAACGACTTATATATAATATTAACTTTTATTATCGGGATATAAATAACGACCTTTTAAAAAATAAGGAAAACTAAGATTAAAAACGGTACGATTAATTATTAGGAAATGGCAGTTAACTTTTTCGATTATTAGATTATAACCCAGTTACCGTTTATATTACGAAATATTAAAATAACGTTTCCGATTTTTTACGGGATACCTGTAAACCTTTTTAATTAAGATAATCCTAATTAAAAAAAAACCAAAAATAACTTTTAACCGTAAGAAAAGACCTTAAGGTGTAAGTTAAAATAAGGAAATCGTAAAGGTTTTTATTCGGACCGAAACGGTAATAAGCGAAAGCGTTAAAAGTCGGATATATAAGGAATTTGTTATAAAGCGTATTTAAGCTCTTTTTATAGGCTTTTTTAATACTATTACGTATTTTTTAGTAAAGCCCCGGTAAATTTCCGCTTTAACGATAAAATAATAATATACGTCTAAGGCCGGATATCTTTTAATTAATTTCTAAAGGAAAAAATTAACTGCCTGTCGAAAAGTATAAAAAAAATAATTATTTAGAAAATAAATTAATTTTTAAAGGGAGTAAAACGGGTTTTGGTATACTTTTTAATCTTTAATTAACGCAATACAATAAACGTTACGCTTTACCCCTTAAAAAATTTATCTATTTTAAATTCAGGGTTTACGATATATATTTTTAATTTTATTAACAGGTTCCTAAACTTTAAACAAACCGTATAAGGTAACGGGATATATGCAAATAATAGTTTCGTTCCGATTAAAAGGTACGGAAAAATTAACGTAATACTTTAAAGCCTTAACGGTATAAAAACGTTACGTTTATACGACGTAACCTATTACGAAAACTTTATATATAACCTGGTATCTTTTCGACAGTTCCGGAAAAAAAAATATTAATAAAATAACCGAAAAATTAATAATTTTATCTAAAATAAATATAATTAAGTAATTATTACGTTAATAAACAAATTTAATTAATTCGTTATCGAAAATATTAACGTAATAATTACTTATACAGCTTTTGTAACTTATAAACGTAACGTTAATTTATATATAACGAAACCATTACGGACCGGTAACGGTATTATATAGCATTTAAAACTAAGATATTTTAGGTTTAAAGTAATCGTTTAGTTATAGTTCTATATAAAGGGAATACGCTTAAAGGGTTTTATAATAATCGAATACTAAGTATATAACAAGGCGAAAGCCAGGAGGTAAATACGCCGCGAATTAAGGGAAGGAATTTCCCGATTAAGATAGAAAATCGTTATCGATTTTATAAATTTCGAAAAAAACCCTGAAAGATATAAATACGTTATATTTACGATTAACAGGTACTTAGGCTTTATTTAGGATATTTATTTCAAAAACCGAGAACAGGATATATTAATTATAGCGTTTAAACATTTCCTAGAAATCCTAAAAAACCAAAATAAAATTTTTCTACAGGTAATCGAATACGATAACGAAATCTTAAAAAATTACTAATTTCGAAATATATTATAATCGCTTTTTTTAAATATTAGATTTAAACTTTTAATACCGTATACCCAGGCCTAAAATAAGGGTACAAAACGTTTAAGGGATATAATTAAGAAGAAAATAACTACGATACGAAATAACGTTAAATTACCCTTATTCCTAATCGTATATATCTTTAAAGCAATAATATATTTATATAACCGTACCCCTAAATACGTACTTTTTTAGTAAAGTTTATATAAAATCTATTATATTTACCTAATATATAAAAACGGTATTATAATACTTAATCGAAAACCTTAATAAGCCTACCTATAAACATATAATTATATAACTTATATTATGATAATTACAGCTATAAAAAAAAATAAAAACTTTAAAAGTTAAATCTTAAAATATAAATTAATTTTTTAATCGGTTACCGATTTACGAATATTTACGAAATTTAGAACCCGTTAATTAATAAGGTTATTACTATTCGAAACGTATAATTTAACGAAAAAACTACTTTTTTAAATAATATTAAAAACTTAAAAAACAATTTTTTATACGTAATAAAAAAAAAGCTATAAAAACTATTCCAACAGGTAAAAATACCTAATTAAAATAATAACTATTTAATTTATATATAAGAAAAGAATAAAAACTTAAACGGAATAATTTAGTTACCGGCTGAATAAAAAAAATAATTTTAAAAAAGTACTAACGTAAAAAACGTACGGGATAAAAAAAATAAATTTATTTGCAAAGGATTAATTACTTTTATATAACCGTTATATTTAAATTATTTCCGTCCCTTAAATTATTATTATTACCAGCATTTACTTTAATAACTATTACAATTATTACGCTAACGGAAAAAATAAAAATAGCTTTAAGCTTTTTTATACTGTTTAATTTAAAATAACGGTAAAAAACGAAGGTACTTTACGGGTAATAAGTATAGGCCCCTTATATATTCCATATTAAAAAGGTATTATCCGAAACGAATACAAAATATAAAAAGCTGTATTTAATACAAAACGTTTAACCCCCTTTATAAATACGTACGATAACCGGCCGGTAAATTGCGGAAATTTAAGGAAGTTAATTATTTAAAATACGCGTCATTTTAATCGGAAAAATAATAATATTTTGGTATATAAAGAAATATTAAAGTTACAAAACCGGGTATATAAACGTAATTTACCGTTACCGCTACGAAGCTATAAAAAGCTAAATATACACCCGTTAAGGGAAATATTTCGTAAAGCCGAAAGGGCTTATTTATAAAGTTACAAAAAAATATAATTTTAAAAAATAATTAATTAATTTTTTGCTAAAAGGAAATAAGTTCTAAAATATATATAGGTATACGTTTATAAATTTAATAAATATAATTAATTATAAAAATACAAAATACGTTTCGTCGTACGAAACGATTAACAATTAAAAAACATATATAGCAATATATACGTATCTACTTTAACTAAAAGATCATTTAAAGTTTTAATTGTTATAACGGCTAAATTCAACTTAAAACTTAAACAATATAACGTTATTAACGTTTTCGTTAACGTTAACTTACCTTACGAAATATATATAAAAACGCCCCTAAGGTATTCCTAATATAAAAAGATTTTCCTAATTAAAAAGGCTTTATATAGCTTACGGAAGTTACCGTTATTATAATAGAAAAATTTTACCGGAACGCTTAAAAAATTAGAACTTAACCCCGTTCCTTATAAACTTTATTATTTTATTCGTTAAAAGGTACTTATCTTTTTCTTTATAAACAATATTATTACCGTATATCGCAAAAAAGACTAAAACCTCGTCGATTAGTTAATTTAGCAGATACGGAAACAGTACACCCTTACAAAAAGTAAAAACTTATAATAATTCCTCGGTATCGAAATAATTAAAAACAAACTTAACAGGAAAATCTAGTTATCCCAATTCGACTTTATAGATAAGTTAATTAACTTAATTCCTAAAAAAACCTAAATAACTTTCCAAAAACGTTTATAACTAACGTTAAATTATTACCAAATTTTAATCTAGCTTATTTAGGCTTTATTAACAAATACCAAAAAAAAAATCGGTTTTATTTTTTACGTAATAATTAATACGCAACCCGATATATTCTTTACCGTATCCTAACTTACCCGTTTTAACTTAAACCTTAACGACGTATATTATAAAGTTGCTAATCAAATTATATTATACCTAATCAGGATTAAAACGTTAACGTTGCAGTTCGGAAGCGAAAATTCGTTAAATACTTAAAATAACGTCTTTTTCGCGGATAATACAATCGATCGAAAAAAATTTTAAACTTACGTTATAAAATTATTTAAAAAAATAATAAAATAACGGGCAAACAAGCAAAATATAATAATTACTTTTATAACAAAAGCAAAATTATTATCTTTTATGCAAATTATAAAAAAAACTTTATTTAATTTTCGATTAATTAAAAAGCTAAAAGTTACCCTAGATATTAAACCGCTAAATATATAATACGATAATTAACAGATTATACGGCTTATTAACGTTAACGTCGCCCTGTTATAAATAAAACTACGGCACGTAAATATACATAACTATTAATTACGAAAAACCGCAAAAAAGAACTTAATTAAAGTAAACTATACGTTTATAGGCGATATACTAGTTAATAAACTAATTAAAACCTTATTACGCAAACCGTTTAGGTATTTCAAAAAACAACTAGGATTAATAAATATTACGGAAGCCCTTAAGCGGCGGAAAAATACCTTGCAAGTAATTTTAAAAAAGAAATTAGCTAATTAAAAGGATTCAATCGCCGGAAGAAAAGTCGAATAAAAAGCTGTAACTCTAGAAAGTAATGATATATAACAATTAACGCTATAAATGCTTCAAGGCGTTAAAGGGGTATATTAGCTAATAAAAGGTGTTAAACGTACCTTATATACGGAAAGGCTCCTTTTAATCGGAAGATATATATTCCGTTACTAGGCTATATAAAAGCTATACGCGTACGAGAAACATACGCAAGTTAGCCTAATATAACAACACAACTGATATCCCCTATATCTGACAATATACACACAGCATACAGCTGATCCATTTACTAAGTACATGCATAACTGGTTTGACATAAACGCGACCGGGAAGCACCCCCTAAAAACCGTCCCTTCTTAGCAAGGACCGGAAAAACGCAATGCGGGTCATGTAATACGGCAACTAACGGTAAGATATACCCGACTGATTAATTGGTTCCCAACGCCCCTAATCGTAACTGGTCCCACCAGCCACCTTTCAATTGTCGCCGATACGGTAGCGGAACCGAAACCCCAATTGGTCTGGCTTTTTTTAGGCTGGCGTTACCTAGAGGAACGGTAGCCTAAGCTGGATTTGAACCAGCTGTTTTTTAAGATTAACCGAAACAAGGTGCCCAAGTTTATCGCAATTAAAAGAGACACCCAGGTTCGCGACCATTAAGCCATTAAGCCATTATCGTTATTTATAAAAAGAAAATAATATAAGTTGCTTTAATAGAAAAATTTTAATTATACCGGCAAAATATAGGTAAATTAAAGGCGAACGAAATGATATTAAATAAAAAAATAACGGCATAAGTTATTTTTGTAAAATGATTATAATCGTACCGGTAGGATATAAATAAAATAAAGGCGAATAAATATAAGGTATTATTATAAAAAATAAAGGTAAATTAAATTTGTACCGGCAGAATATAGGTAAACTAAAAGCGATTAAGTACAAGGTATTATTATAAAAAATAAAAATAAATTAAAGTTATACCGGCAGGATATAAGTAAATTAAAGGCGTTTAAATATAAGGTATTATTATAAAGGGTAAAGGTAAACTAAAGTTATACCGGTAAGATATAGATAAAATAAAGGTAAACGGGTATAAAGTATTATTATACAGGATAAAAATAAATTAAAGTTATACCGGTAAGATATAAATAAAATAAAGGCGATTAAGTATAAAGTATTATTATAAAGGATAAAAATAAGTTAAAGTTATGCCGGCAGGATATAAGTAAATTAAAAACGTTTAAATATAAGGTATTACTATAAAAGGTAAAAATAAATTAAAGTTGTACCGGTAAAATATAGGTAAAATAAAGGCGAATGAATATAAGGTATTATTATAAAAGGTAAAAATAAGTTAAAATTATACCGGTAGGATATAGGTAAAATAAAAGCAAACGGGTATAAAATATTATTATAAAAAATAGAAATAAGTTAAAGTTATACCGGTAAAATATATATAAAATAAAGGTAATTAAGTATAAAATATTATTATAAAAGGTAAAGATAAATTAAAATTATACCGGCAGGATATAAATAAATTAAAGGTACTTAGGTATAAGGTATTATTATAAAGAGTAAAAGTAAGTTAAAGTTATACCGGTAGAATATAGGCGAATTAAAAGCAAACGAAATAATATTAAGTAAAAAGAAAACGATGCAAGTTGTTTTTATAAAACGATTATAATCGTACCGGTAAAATATAGATAAAATAAAAACGAACGAATATAAGGTATTATTATAAAAAATAAAAATAAATTAAAGTTATACCGTTAGGATATAAGTAAGGTAAAGGTGAATAAATATAAGGTATTAATATGGAAAATATTAAACAAAAAAAAAATAACGTAAGTTATTTTTATAAAAAGAACTTAATTATACCGGTAAAATATAGGTAAGATAAAGGTAAACAGGTATGAGGTATTGCTATAAAAAGTAAAAATAAGCTAGATTTATATTATTAAAATATAAATGAGTTAAAAACGAACGAAATAATATTAAGTAAAAGGAAATAGCGTAAATTGCTTTTATAACTAATTGTAATTATACCGGTAGGATATAAATAAAATAAAGGCGATTAAATATAAGGTATTATTATAAAAGGTAAAAATAAATTAAAATCGTACCGGTAAGATATAGGTAAAATAAAGGCGAACGGGTATAAGGCGTTATTATAAAAAATATTAAATAAGAAAAAAATAATGCAGGCTGTTTTTAAAAATAGATTTTATTTGTATTTATAGGATATAAGTAAGTTAAAGGTAAATAAATAAAGGATAACGTTAAAGAGAATATTAATTATATTATAATTAAATTAATTAAAAGGAAGGTTATATAAAATATAAAAAGAAATAATGGTTTAATTAAATTTAGGTTTTAATATATATTAAAAAGTTGTAACTAAAAAGTTCTAAGGTTTTTTATATAACGTAGGCTTACCGGGATAGCCTTTTTCCAGGTATATTTACGTAATTTTAAACTTTATTAACTAATAATATTTCCTATTTTTTATAATAAATTATAGTTATATGGGTAAAATCTAACTAAGTTTAAAATAAACGAATTAAAGGTAACGCTATAGATAATATTATATAAAGGAAATTGGTAATAATAGAATTTATTATTTTTTTAATTTAATATAAGTTTAATTTTAATAATATTATAACCTGCGATATTAATAAAAAAGATTTTTATTAAGATAACTTCGAAGTTTTCGGTTTTTAGTGTTAATTTAAAACGGTAAAGAATTTTTTCCTTTAATTCCTGCTATTAAAAGAAATTAATATTTTCGAAATAAAAGGCGTATAGCTGAACGAATTATACGACCATAGCCTTAAACGGATCTTTAGGGAATATCGTTTTATATTTTATAAAACCTTGATAACTTGGAATTTATTTTTAAGGTTTTCGAATTTTAATTAGTAAAGTTTAGCTATAAAAATTAACCGATAAAAATAATAAATAATATTAAAATGTTAATTACGGAATTAATATAAAATGGCCGTTTAATAATAAACGGCCCCGAATTACGCCGTTATAATTACGTAAATTAGTAGCAAATATATTTAAGTAATTAATAATAAATAATTTTTTTAATAATTAAAAAATAAATATTAAAAATTACGTAAATAATATATTTCTTACCTCCTTATAATATTATTCCTTTATTTCCTTATTTAAATTATTTAACTTTTTAATGGCCGGTTTTATTTTAAACGGTAGTTTTATATTTAACTAATATTTTTTATCGATAAGTAAAAGGAGGTAAAGACCGTCGAGATTAACAAGTTTAAATAGTTGGATATATATATTTATAAAGTTAATATATTTTTTAAAGGCGTAAGTAAAAATTAAACTAAGGAAAACTTTTAATAATATTTTCCTTTACGATTTATATTCTATAATTGCAAACGTCGGCGTTAGTAGAAACCTACAGCAGTTAAAAGGTTTTGTTTGTAATCCGTTTTTTTTTACGTTTACGGTATATATCGTATTTGGGAAAAAAAATAGAACGCTTAAAAAAAAGCTTAAGACTTAAACGTTTTTCGTATCCGAAAAAAAAAATAATAGTATTTTTAATAATTAAATTATTAAGAAAACGTTAAAAGATAATTTATATACGTAATCTGTTAAATCTGGAATAAATTTTTCCGTAATATACTTTATACCGTTAATTATTTTTAACTTTTAGTAAATATTTTTCGTAATCGTAACTGGTATACTTTTTATAAAAGTAAAATATACCGGAACTTTTATAAAGGAATTATTTATAATTTTAAATGTTATTTAAATAATAAATTGGTATTTTGTATTAAATTTATATTTGGGATTATAATATAAAAAAAAATATAAATATTTTAATTACGTTTTTTTACGAAAGTTAATATAGTTTAAAAATTAATTAAATACCTCGTCGAATTTAAAGGAGTAATTGCTTTAATATTTTGTTATTTAAAATTTAAAAATATTATTTCGTTTATTTTTTATATTGTAGTAAATAAAGGATATTTTTATATATAAGATCCATTATTTTTATTTATTAATCGAAAATAATAATTTTTCGGAATTTTAATTATAATTAATAACCGAAATATTAATTATTATATTTGCCGGATTAAAATATTACATCTGTTATTTCGTAATTTTTTTACGTTATAAATTTCCCCGGATATAATATCGGATAGGCTATAATAAAGTCGAATTGGAAAAAATCGCCGTATAATATAATAATCGGGATACTTCCGAAATTGCTTTTATAACGACTTATTATTTTCCGTAACCTTATATATAAACGGTAAAAATTAATATTTCTTATTATATTATATTTTTTAAATATAAAAACGTTAGTTTTTTGCTATTATTACGTCAGGTATTAATTTATTTTTTTCCGGTATAAGCCATTATTACCTTTTATAATACTCAGGTTAATAACTAAATAAATCGTAATGTTATTAATCCTAGCCCTAGCTGATTCCGAAATTACTATTAATTTAAATTTTTTACGTAACTTTTTACGTTTAAAAGCTTGGGATAAAATTTTAATAACTTAATTTTTGCTTATTTTTTTTTTTTTGTTTTTTAAATAAAAAAAAATTAGGGCGGGTTGCCGGATATAATAATATCGTTATTTTTAATATTGGTAATATTAATTTCGCTTTCGGTTTTAACTTTATTTATTTTATTTATATAATGGAGGATAATATTAAAAGTAACGGATTGTTTTTTGTTTAAATAAAAAGCTTTCCGTAATATTACGTTTAAATCTGCCTATATAATATTTAAATAATATTCGATAAATATTATAATTAGTTAAAGCGCGTAAATTCATTACGAGAATTATAATATAGTTGTTATTATTCGAAATTAAATGGAATTTTTATTTATTTTAATTAAATTATTATATTTTAAAAGGGTATATAATCGGGGGGACCGGCGATGTGAAAAGGTCCGTAAATTTTCGGCATAGTTAAACGTAATACTATTCGTAAAAGATTGAATATTGTCCAGTTCGCCGGTAATCCGTTATAAAGCCGTTTCGTTTAAATATTTTAAATTAACTTTTTATTCCTTTATTTATAGTTCGATTAATTCGATAATATTTAAAAAGGTGCCGTTATCCTTTAATTCGGAATGCAGTTACTAATAATGTCGTAATTCTAGCGTATAAGAAAAGCTGATAATTTTTTTTAGGTTAGAAAATTAAAAAACTTAAAAGATTTAACGTACAGATAATTCGAAAATCGGGATACCTTTTTTAGTTGTTTCGTTTAACGTATTTAAAATGCTTATAAAAAAGGTTATTATATTTTTATAATCTGTAACTTTTTAAATATATTTATTTTTACGTTTATTCTTTTTATTTTCCTTATCGTTTCCGTTTATTATAAAGTCTTAATTTATATAAGCGCCCTATAATTTCGTATTTTTTATAGTATTTTCCCGTAATTTATAAAAAAGGTTAAAGTTATTATTATAATAATACAACCGTTTAGGAATTATATATTGGAATTTATCTTACAGTTATAAAAATATCTTGGTCCGGTTATAAATAAATTTTTCCTAAGAAATAAATAAGGCAAAGCGTATAATAATAATCCGGGCGAAAATAACTAAATTTTCGAAATATAAAAATAACTGGCCGGTTAATAACGGAACTTTAAAATAATTTTTAAATATTACGCGTTAATAATAAATACCTTGATATAATAAACTATTAAATTTAATATACCGTTATATTTATTTATTTTCGCGTAACTTTTTTATAATTTCGATTATAACGGCATAATCGTAAAAATAAAAATACCGAAATTTAAAGTTACGTTATTAATAAACCTGGAAAATATTAGGCTTTATATTATTAACTAGATTTAACAAGATAAAATCGTTTATACTATCTTATTAATTACCGGGCGTATTAGCAGTAAAACGTTATAAATAAGGTTATATCCGGCAAATTACCTAATATATAATATTAATATATAACTAGCGCCAATTCGTTTTAAAACAATAATATGTATCGTAACTGAGAAAATAATTATAAACGTTAATGAAAAATAATTTTCGTTTAAAAAAAATCTTATTTAAAATACGTATTATCAGGCTGGTAATAATAACGTTAAAATCCTTTAAATTTAAAAAATCCGGGTTTTTTTTATAAAGTTAAATTATACTACAAAAAAAACGAAACGTTAATATATAAAAAATTCGAATTTTGTAACGTAATTAATAACGTAATAAAATAAGGTAAACGTTTTCGTTTTCGTATATATTAAGGAAAAATCGTAATTATATCATAAAATTATAATAATAACCTTATTCCAACGATTATAATTACGTAAAGTTTGCTAAATACGAAAAACGTTATCTTTATTAATATGTGTTCTGGTAATTATCGGCTACGGCTATTTAAACCGATAACTTCCTTTCCCTTTACGGGATTTCCCTTTAATGCTAACATATTTCCAATATATATAGCTACAGAAATAAAATTAAGTTACGGTTATAACTATTTATACTTTATTTTCCTATTTGTATTTAAGGCAGTTAACGTTTTTTTCTAAGTCGGAATTCGGCTTTAAATAATTATAATTAAGCAAGCGTTATTTCGAAACGATCGAATTATAATCTTTTTAAAAATGCTTATTTACCTAGGCGAAAAATTTTAAAAGTTTAACAGGATTATCTTTAACGCAAATATTTTTAAGCATATTTTTAACGTTTATATTCCTTTTAAATTATAAGATGCCGTATAAATAAAAAAATACCTCTGCTATTAATTTCGATTGTTCCGAAATAATGCTTAACCGGACCAAACGTACCATTTTTCGAATTAACGCGGACGATTTCGTTAAAGAAGGTTTACGTATAGGTATAAAATTAACGTACGGAAAAAACAAAGTCCTAGTTAATTTCTTTAAATATTTTGCGTACTGTATAAGTTATGCGTAATTTTAGGCGTTTTAGTTAGCGTTCGTAATATTTAAAACCGCAATAACGTTTATTAAATTTAATACGGATTAATAATGAAAGGTTATTAAGGTTAATAATGAACCAGATAAACGGAATGTTATACCGTAAAATTATAAACTTAATTTTATCTTTTTAATTTACTTTAAATTCGTTAGAAAGCGGTTGCTGTTAACCGAAAATAATAATCTTTCGAAAAAAGTTAGACATTTAAAAATTATTAAGTAATTTGTAATTTCGTAGTTTCTAAATTGTATTAAGAAACTGTTCGTTAGTTAAGGATTTGCAAATATAACGGATTTACGGAAAAGAAATTTTTTTAACTTGGGCCTTATTAATCCGAAAACTATTATTTCGAACAATTTTATTATATACGAAAAAAAGGAAAATAAGATAAATTCCTATATAACTATTATATTAACGTAACTTAATAAAAGCTTACTTAAAGCTGTTAATAATAATATATTAATATTTAATATTTAAATTTACGTTTAAAAATTAAAATTTGTTTTTTTATATAAATTTAATTCCTTTTATTATTCGTTATTTATAATAACTAGCTTATTTAATTTATATAGTAAAACTTTAATAAAACTTAAAATAAAGTAATCGGAATTTTATATATTAAGAAATTAATCTCCAAGGCGAACTTATATATACGGGCAGTTATTAATTATATATTTTTAAATTATAGGATTTTTATCGTTTCGAAAAGAAAATTTAATTTTAATAAATTTTTAAACAAATCGAATCCGTTCGGTATTATTCGTCTAATTTTAATCAAATATAAAAAACCCGGACGAAGTAATTATAATAAATATATCTAATTTCTTTTTAAAAATAGCGAAATTATCGGGGTTAATAATAAAACTTTTTATAAACGGAATATTTAAAGGATTTCTAGTTTTTATAAAATAATATTAAATACGAATTTATAAAATAAAAAAATATATTACCTAAATAATTATTTAAATATATTTAATTAATAACTATTTTAATTTTAATTAAAACGTTAATCTAGTTAATATCGCTAATAAATTTATCGTTATATAATTCCTTTATTTAAAACGAATCCTGTCTTATACTTGCAGTAAAATTAATAAGCTATTACAAACGCCGATCACCGTCCTTGCCGTTAACCGCTATAGTATATTTAAAGCAGAAAGCCTATAAGATGAAAGGATTTTGCCTTATGAAGCTATAACCGTTATATATATTAACGCCACCGTTAAAAACAAAGTTAATAATTTAATTATTAAGTTAAATATTTTTGTTAATATTTTATACGTAACTGATGTTATTTATATTATTACCGTTATCAGTATTTAAAATATCGAAATCGCTTAATATTTCTCGGTTAAATATTAAAGGCGCCGACTTTTTATTAAGTATATAACCTAAATATTTTGCCTTTTCGTATTTGGTATTAAGTATATAAGTAATATTATTAATAAGGTAAGGCGGAAATATTTCTTTATTATCTTTTTATACGTTTTAAAAGGATTCGTTAATAAAAATATTATAGTATAAATAATTATTAACCTTTAATTAGGAAAACGCCTTAATTATTACTGTTTTGCGAAAACTTAAAAACGGTAAAAGATTATATTCTTTAGGTTTATTAATTTTATATTAAATTATATAGATCTTATTAAGAACGTTTTTAAAAAGGCGAAAAAAAACTTTAGCAATTCCGTAAACGTCGTTATTAAATATAATTATATAGCCTGTAATTTTGCGGTATACGGAATTAGTAAAATAATTAGTTTCGAGGTTAAAAAAAATTTCGTAATCGAATTAAAAGTAATATTAATAACGAGAAAACGTTTTTCTAGTAGACGGAAAATAACGATTTTTTCCGGCCAGTAATATTTGCAAAACGTTTATAATATCGTAAAACGTACGTTTTTTGGAATTTAGCTTTTTTATACCTGTTGATAATAAGTAATATAGATCTGTAATTTAACGTTAGGTAATTTAGGAAAGTTATAATTATAGTTATAACGATAAAATATATAATTTTAATTAATAAAGTATAAAATCTGAAATTTATTAAGTAAATATTAAAAAAAGTCCTTTATTTACGGTATATTAATTAATTTCGATTTTAAATATTAAATAAGATAAAGTTGATATTAATCGAAAGGAAAAATGGTTTCCGTACGAATACTTTTTTAAAAATTCGAAATTATTTCAGTTTTGTATTATTTTAAAACCGGCTGGAGAAAATTCCGAATGGTAGAAGTAATTTTATTGGTAATAAAGTCGGTATTTGTATTTTGAATTAATATACGAATAATTTTACCGGCATTATTTTTTAAAATTAAATAATTCCGAGAAAGTAAATAGCTATAAAGAAATAAAAATAGTTTAATAGAAGTTGGAATAGAAAAATAAACCGACGTATTTAAGGATATATTTTAAACGTTAAAAAAAACGGGTATAATAAAAGACGTCCCGAGAAGTTAATCGTTAAACTGCCGTAATCGAAATTGTTAAGTATAATTAAAGCATAAAAAAAATTATTATAACTGGACGAAACGTAAAAGATAAAAATAGTTAAGTTAATAGTTTATCGAAATGAAATTTTAATTAAGTATAAAATGTTAAAAATAGCCGGTAAATTAAATGAATTAAAACGTTTTTAGGTAAACTAGTAATTGTTAATAAAAAAAATAAAAATGTACTTAAATTATTGATAAATCTGGGACGGAATTATTGTATAAGAAATTTAGTTAGTAATCGAAAATTATAATTACAGGTTAGGAAGTTAAAAATACGTATTAGAAATCTAATCGGTAATTAAAAGTTATACTTGTAAGCCGGAAAGTTAAAAGTACGTATTGGAAATTTAGTTAATAATCGAAGGTTATAATTACAGACCGGAAAGTTAAAAATACGAAAAGTTATAACGGGTAAAAAAAGTTACGGATATTTTGCAAATAACTATTAAAGCAAGTAAATTAATAAGTAAAAGTAAAATAAAAAATCTAAATTATATAAGAGTATAAATAATACTGTAATTAAAAGGGGGATAAACTAAAATAAAGTATACCCGCCGTTTTACGGATATATAATATCGTCCGTATAAAACGAGATTTTATAAAATGGATAAGTTAATATAGCTTAAGCCGCCGGCGTAACCCGGGGATTATATAAAAACATTTTTAAAATAAAGGAAGGGAAATTTTTAAAATTAACTATAATTTTTATAATTTTTTGGATATTTTTAATAACTTTAACTAGGAGAAAAATAAATATTTAATAGCAGTATTCGAAATCTTAATAAGTAATATATTAAGTACTTTCGAATTATTATCTTATAAACGGTACCGATAAATGTTAACGCCGAATTTTCGTTTTCGTATTGTATTATCTGTAAGCTAAAGGGCGAGATTATACCGTTGGCCTTATATAAGCCGATTTTTTATTAGCTGAATTAAGATTATATATTTTGGTGGCTTTATATATTTTAGGGACCGAAGTATATTATTAATTATAGTTAATTTGTTATTTTGCGTTAATAAAATAATTATTTGGAAATTAGTAATTTAATTAAAAGGTTATTAAAATGTAAACAAGTTAACTTTTATATTTGTAATATTATTATACCGGGCCCCTAATAACTAATAATATAAAGAATTTACTTTAAATAGGCCTATATAAAGCTGAACATATAAAGTAAATAATTAAAAAATTAAGGGGTTTCCGATAAACGCTAAAATAGTACGGTATTAGATATGGAGAAAAGCTTCCGTTAACCGTTACCGAATATTCTATTTCTTACTTTTAAAATACCGTAATTATTACTTTTGGAACAGGCGTACTTAATTTTTAATAACGGATAACGGAATAAAGAAACTTTTCTTAAAGCGGTACGTTATAAACGGCCGTATTATTTAATAATTTATTACGTTAATAATTTAATTATTTGATATAATTCTATAAAGGCCGTTATATAAATGTAAATTTAAAACGTTACTTATTAATATATAGCAGTAATTATTTACGTATTTTTTAGTTATTATAGTAGTAAGGTATTTTATATAACGTTAATTTAATTTGTAAATTCAGGTAATAAAACTGCGCTAAATTACCTTGGTTGTAAAAAATTCCATAAAATTAAAAATAATATGTTATAAAATTAGCCGATTTTGCAAAAAAACCTATAAAAATAAGACATAAATTAATTTTAAGGAAAAAAACAAATAAAGTATTTATTAATTTGCAAAAGAAATATTAATTAATATTGTAAAACGTTACGAATTTTGTAAAAATAGGGATAAAAGGGGTTATGATTAATGTAAGCTTACGAATATAAATTGGGTTAAAATTAACGATTATTTTAAGAAGATATATAGGGGAAGGAAAGTAGGATATATATAAGGAACCGCGGAAACCGGATATTAGACGGATAAGAGAGTTAGGGATAGATATTAATATAAAAGGGAGGATAATATAAGTAAAGGTATGGAAAAAACTTAAACTTTAAAGTGAATTGTTAAGTTATACGATAAATTTATCTATATTAATACGGCCGTATTAGGTAAAATTTAAATTAGATTTATCCGTTATTATTATCGGTTTAATTATAGTTATTAAAATTTAAAATATTAAGTAATAGTTTTTGGAGTATGGTTCTGTTATGGTTAACATCGGCGCCGGGGTACAGATACCGGAAAATCTTTTTAACTGGTTTTCCTTTAGCTAATTTTTTTGTAATTTGGAGTTTTTATTTATTATATGTTTTTTCGAAAACCTTGTTTTAAATTGGGAAAAAGAATAAGTTATCCTTATTACCGGCAGTTTAAACCTGTAGTTTATTTTTAATAAGAACGACTTTAATAAAAGCCTTAGTACGATAATAATGTAGTAGATAGTTTTAAATATATAACGAGAATTATTATAACGGTATATAATAAAATTCGTAAACTTATTAATTTTCGGTTAGATCGAAAAGGTTAAAGTTTTAACGTTAATATTAAAATATATAAACTTCCAGTTATTATGTAAGTAAACCGTAAAGTAATTTAAATCGATAATATCCTATGTAATTTTAACGGAAAGATCTATCGGATAATTAAAAGTTAAAAGTTTAATCTATATATTTAAATATTTTAACCTTTTTTAAATATGGGTATTTTTATTAAGCTGTAATTTTTTTTCTGCCGAAAAAATAATAATAAATAGGCGGGTTTAAAGAAAAGTATATATCCGTTTTATATATTTCTCTTTATCGATAATATGGTACGGAAAAGATGGCCGTAAATTTTAAACGGTAAAAAACTAAGTGTGGCCTTAAAATAAAGGATATATTACAATAAGATAATTTTAAATTAATTAAAAGAGGAATTTATAAAAAAGGCCGGATACGAACCGGGTATACCCGTAATATAGTTGCTAATTTATTTAATAATTCTAACGATAAAATTAAGATTTACCGATACTATAGATTTTAAGCCAGCCTTAAACGTTAAAAATGTAATATTTCTTTTTAAATAAAGGTAGGTAATTAAGTTATAACGTTTTCGCATTAGTAAGGTATTTTGTTAGTAGCGGATAAGGTTCGAATACCTTAAATACAGTTTAAATAAGTATAGAAAATACCGTAATTGCGGTTATTGTTATAATAGCATTTAGCGGATTAAATAAGATCGTAACTTTAGGAAATAATTTATTTATTATTACGATAAATAACGAAAATAATATATTCGGAAATATCGGGTTTTAATTTAGTATAATTAAGCGAAAAACGGATAATAACGATAACGGTATAATTTTCAGTATTTTAATTAAACGAAAAAGCTAATAAAATAATAATTAACGACGTATTTCTTGGTATAGTTAAGGGTAAGGTAATAAATAAAAGTAATAAGTATATTAAGCATTAAAAACCAGTTAAGGTATTATAAATATTTTTCGGTATAAGAACAAAAAAAAGAAGGATAACGGGTTTACGTAAATCTTAATATTAAATTGTAATAAACTTTATTAAAAAGCATAATTTTAATATAAGGATTTAAATAAATAATTCGTAAGATTTTTGTAATAAATTAGCCGTAATACCGTTTATTTACCGTATATCGCGTAAATATAAATTAATTCCGAATTCGACGTAAGTAATTAAGATTAATTCGGATATAAACGGAAATTTAAGGATAAATATATTTATAAATTTAATTAATCCCTAAATAACGCAAAAATAGTTAAAATTAAAGCTTTATTTAAAAATTTATGGGCAAGTTGTGTTGCATTCTTCAGGCTATGATTCTGGTATGTCCTATCCTTTCCAACCAGGGGGGGAGAACAGCTAGATATAGCTTTCAGCTTTTTTATCCTTGTAATCCTAGGGCCACAAATTAAAGCCCTTTTAATCCTTTTAACTTTCCAACAATAAATCACCCTATTTGCCAATACGCCCTTATAGCCCTAGGGTTGCTATAAAGCCATCCAGACCTCGCCATCGCCCTAAAAGCTATTAAAAAATCTTTCCATCCGTCCTGTATAAGTTTTGCAATCCTTCCGGGATAAAGTTAACTTCGCATTTACTACTACGCTTTTATTTTTTCGGGCAATCCTTTGCTATATATCCGTATTTACCACAGATAAAGCAAAATAACTGGCCTTCCTTGTTCCATAAGGGCTTGTTTTATCGGTTCTGCTTTGCGTTATAGCTGTTACTATTTCCTTTTTTCGAATCCTTTTCCTTTCCTCGAAATTTAGCGATAAAGTCGTTATATACCTGATTTACCGTTATGGTTGGGTGCTAACGAAGCGTTCCTTTTATTCGGCCTTTTGTAAGTCCAGTAATGATTGCTATAGGGGCTTTTTAACGTTGGTAACAACCGCGGCGGCTAATTTAGTTTTATTAATATAGCTAAGTTTCGCCAAATTACCGTTACGGTACCTAACCGCTATTAGGGTTACCTAGATAACCGTTTTCTATATCTCCCAGTTATTACTACCTTGCAGCCGATTTTCCTCGTTAAGCTTAAAGTTAAAGTCCGTTTAATCCAGGTACGTATCCTTTTTTTTCTCGTTCAACAACTTGGCGAATACCTTTATTAGTTATTCCGTATTAAAGCCCTCCGGCTGACCTACGTTTTTTGCAGACGTTATTTTTTTTCCAATTGCCATCTTAGCTTTTTCTAGTCCTTTTTAAAGTTCTTTCTTGAGTTCTTTTTCGAATCCTTTCGGATATTACCGCGTCGACGAGCTTCTGCTTTTAATCGATAACGGCTACTGCGTACGCAAACGCTTTTCCAGCAATTAAGGGGACTTCAAAACCTTTTTTAAGGTCGAGCTTTCGCAGTTTTCTTGCTTCAAAGCGCCTTTACGCCGAACTTGCCGTTCCTAGCCTTCTGTACCGAAGCGGAGCGGTATTTCGAATACAATACAAAATGGGTGGATTAGGATGTTAATTTTTCCAAAAGACGGAACCAGAAAATGTTATTATGTAGGCAAGTTGTGTTGCATTTTTCAGGTTATGGTTCTGGTATGTTTTATCCTTTCCAACCAGGGGGGGAGAGCAGCTAGATATAGCCTTCAGCTTTTTTGTCCTTATAATCCTAGGGCTACAAATTAAAGCCCTTTTGATCCTTTTAACCTTCTAACAATAAATTACCCTATCTGCTAACAAAATTATTAAAAAGAATATTTAAAATTATTTTTATTATAAAAGTAATTCGTATAAACGTTTCGTAAAAAATTATCCGCGATAAAATTTGCTATACGTATGTAATAATTTTAAAATTTTTTTCCCGATATATATTAATAATATTATTTTTTTTGCGATTAAATAATATTAAATGTTTAAATTAACGTTATTTTAATATTGGTTTTTTAATAAAGATTAAAGATTTTATAATATTTCGGCGCCTTTAAATTGTTACGAAAATTATTACGAATAAATAAGTAAATAAAAGTATTTAAACGCAAGGCCTAATGGCTTAATGGTTGCGAACCTGGGTGTCTCTTTTAACTGCGACAAGCTTGGGCATTTTGTTTCGGTTGATTTTAAAAGACAGCTGGTTCAAATCCAGCTTGGGCTACCGTTCCTTTAAGTGACGCCAGCTTAAAAGGAGCTAGACTAATTGGGGCTTCGGCTCCGCCACCGTGTCGGCGACAATTAAAGGGTAGCTGGGAACTAGTTACGATTAGGGGCGTTAGGAACTAATTAATTAATCGGGTAAATCTTACCGTTAGTTGCCGTATTACATAACCCGTATTGCGTTTTTCCGGCCCTTAGCCAAAAAGGGACGGTTTTTAAAAGGTGCTTCCCGGTTACGTTTATACAGAACCATTTGTGTACATATATGTAATGAACGGATCAGCTGTATATATGTATATAGCTAGATACTACAATAGCACTTTATTTAAACGCAAGTTTTTAAACGGGGCCGGCTAAAACCGTAAAACCTAAATATATTTCGTATAAATAACCTTTTAAGCAGTAAATTAATATAAAAAAATACTGTAAGTAATTATCGTAAAAAAAGGTAAATCGGAAAAAGGTACCGATAAAAACTAAGTTAAATATAAAAAAGGTATGATATTATTAGGAAAAACTAAAATTTTTACTTTAATATCGATTTGGTTATATAAGGAATGTTAAATAAAAATAATAATATTGTTGTTATATAGGATTCGATACGAAAGGTTTTTTTAAATAACGTTTTAAACGGTAATAATAATATTAAACGTATTATTTAATATTATTTTTTAAGTAAGATTAAATATAAATTAAAGAAAAATAATACTTATCGTAATAATATAATAATTTAAATATAAAATAATAAAAAGGTCGTAAGTTATTACGATTATTATATATATAAACAAGATAATTAATAGGGAAAAATAATTTACCTATAATAGGTATTACTTAGGTAAATTTTAACATATTATTTTATTAAAAAGTTAAATTTAACAATTAGTTATATATTAGTTAAGCCCTGGCTTAGTTTAACCTTTATGCTTTTATATTAATAAGAAGGTTTTTTCGTATATTTATGGTTATTACAGCCCGTTTTAACCTTAAGCTTTATTAATTTAATGCTGTTAACGCGTTCTTATATAGTAAGATTGATGAGCTTATATACGTATGTTTTCTGCTGGGGTTTATTAAGCCAGGTTTTTGCCTAAAGTTCTTAAAGGCGTTATACGGCTTAAGGTTATTATTACCTTTATAATAAAAGAACTTTTTAGTAGGCTTAAAGAATTTAAAGCTTAAAGCTTATTCCGGATAATTATTACGTAATAACTGGCTGGATAATATTATTCTTTTATATTAACGATATATTTATAATATACAGAACCTGCGATATAATATATGCGGATAAGATCTTTGCTAAGCCGATATTAAGGTTTTGTAGTTTATATTATTATTTTACGTAAATTCTTTAAATCTTATTTAATAAATATAATATTACTTTCGATTTTTATAATTCCTTTCCCGTAAATAATAGCGCCGTCGTATTTATAAACTTCGAAATCTATATTATCTAAATTATTTTTTTTTATATTTTTATAATTTTCGTTATAATTATCGGTTATATATAATTAAGATATTTTATAAAGTTAAAAAAAGGTTAGATATTATAAGAAAAGGGATAAGTAAATAATGGTAACGGTAATTTGGGTAAATTTTATAATAACGAACGTTAATATTATTATCGACCTAGCGAAACCGGTATAGTAAATTAGAAAAATTATTGGCCCGATAACGATATTATATAAAAATGTTAAAAACCTTAACTGGATTTTATAATTAACGTTTTTTTTTAAACGGTAAAAAATCCTTAATATTTCGTCGTAATATAAATTTACGTTATTTTTTTATATAAATTCTTTTTATTCCACTTAACGAATACGATATTATTTCTAACTTTTATTATTTTTTTCCCGTAAATAATAATAACGTTATATTTATAATTTTCGGAATTTACGTTATTTAGTTTGTTTTTTTTTACATTTTCGTAATCCTTATTATAATTATCGGCTGGGTATAATTAAAACGTTTTAGGAAATTAAAAAAAGCCGGATATCGTATTAAGCGAAATAGTTAACGGATAATAATAGTAATTTGGTTAAATTTTATATTAACGAATGCCAGTATTATTATTAATTTAACGAAAATGGTATAATAAATTAAATAAACCGTTAATTTTAATATTAATATAATAATAAAATTTTCAAAAATTAATTTTATTAACAAAGGCGGTTTCCGTATAAGTTATTTTAAACGTAAAAGTGGATTATTGTTTTTATTATTAATAAATAACGGGGTCCGAAAATTTAAAACGTTTAAGTTACGGTTTTTATATTATTACGGGTTTATTCGTAAAATTATTTATTTGTTTTACGGTATTAATAAAAAAATAATGGCCAGATTACGAATTAATAATATTATTAAGTTTAGTAATTATAATAATATATAATATATAATAAAAAAAGATTTAAAACGAATAATTTTAAATTAGGAATAATATAAAATAACAGGAATTCGTAATATATACGAAAAAGTTGTAAAAAGTTCTCAGAATTATAAAGTTAAATAAAAAAATTTTAAAAATTTCGAAAGCAATTTTAATATATAATAAAGAATTAATGTAAGTATTATATTAAAGTATTACCATAAATAAATAAAACGGACCGTTAATAATAATATAAAATTATTCCTATTATAATTAATTTATTTTTATTATTATATATTAATTTTATATATTTAATTTATATTTAAACGAAATATAAAAAAATTTAAAAATTCGAAATTATGTATTATATTTTTTCTTAACCGAATTAAAATTTATGGATTAATATAACGTTAATTAGGTTTTATAACGTAATTTTTATATTATAACCTTAAAAAAATAATAAAAATAAATATATAAAAATTACGATACCGAAAATATAAATAGTTAATACCTTTATTAACGTAATTATTATATGCTTTATCCCGATAACCTTTATAAATACGGTATTTATTAGAAGGCGTTATATTATTTTATTTAAGGTTTTTCTTATATTAATTATAAAGTTGGTTTTTTATATTTTACGTAATATTATTTCGTTAAATTAAATATTTATTAAATTTTGCTTTGTTATAAAAATTATCTTTATATTAATCCAGATATATAACGGTATAAAGAATTTTATAAATAAAACGTAAATTTAATTTATATTAGGTATTATTATAAAAATAAAAATAAAAATTTCCGTAATAAAATAAGCGGTATTATATTACGGATAAAAAAACCGGTTAAGGAAATATATTTATTATTAAGATATTATTTTAGGATAATTACGATAAATTAACATTAATACGTTTATTAAGTTAAATATATATTTATTTTAAAATCCGTAATTTTATTTTAAATAAAAAATCCCGGATTTTATATTATATTAAAATACGGCTGAAAAAAAGGTACTGCCGATAATATAAATTTTAAAATCTCGAAATTAAAACTATTATAATTACGAAATATTAATATAAAATTAATCTATATAATTTATTAAACGAATTATAAAATTAAATATAGTAATATAATATTCCTGGTTTATTACTATAATTATATATTACTAGAACCGCCGGTAACGGTTAAAAAAAACATAACATTAATAAAAAAAAAGTAAAATACGATATTAATAATAAAGGAACGATTTTAATAATAAATATAAACGTAAAAAAATAAATAATATACTGGTATTAATATTTACGGTTTTATATTTTATAAAAGTACGTAAAATACTTAATATAACGATACCGGAAATATTTATAGTAAATATAATAATTAATTAAATATATTAATTATATTAACGGAATATTAAAAATATAGTAATTTATTTTTAAAAACGCCGGTATTACCTTGTTTAAAGCCGTAACTTTGCATAAACGTTCCGTTTATTATAATACGGTTTATAATATTATTATAAACAAACTTATTTAACGAAATAAAAATTATAATATTATTATTTACTTAGCTAAATATTTTAAATATATAAAGTTAATATATTACTTATAAATCGTTAAACCGATAGGGTTATATATAATTTACGGCTTATAATATTATTATTAATTATCGTACTTATATTTTAATAATAATAAAGGTAAAAGATTTTATTTATTTTTTATGTTATTAATAACGGCCGGCGTTTTTATATTAATTAGGTTAAAGGTATTAGCCAGGCCTGCGTTTAAAGTTAATAAATAATTAGATATTTTTATATTTACGAATTAAAAAATAATAATAAAAAGGTATTATTATTATGGCTTTTGTTTTTATATATTTTTTGCTGTAAAGTTAATAATTTTATAAACGGGATAATATTGTTTTTACCTTAAGAACGTACCGAAAAATAAAGGGTAAAAAAAAGGACGCCGTTAATTTAAAAAATAATAAATAATAAACTTATTTTCGCAAATTATATTAATATTATAACTGGGGAAAAAATTATAAATATTAGCTTTAAGATATAACGTAAAGGATATATTTTTATAAAAAATGCGAAACGAATTGTTTTTATTATTTATTATAATAATACCGGGATAAAACGTAATATAAAAATAATAAATAACGAAAAAAAAAACGTTAGCAGGTATAAATAAAGTTTAATAATATAAGAAGTAAAAGTTAAAAAAATAAACAAAATCGAAATATACGTAAAAATAAGGTTAGAACGGAAGTTATATAAATATATTAAAATTACAGGATATAACGGTAACAGGGAAATAACGAATATGTAAATAAATAGGAATTAAAAAAGTAATATAAAAAATAAATATATAAAATTAAAAAAAAAAATAAACGATTATATAAGCAAATTAAGCGATAATACGGTTAACGATATTATATTTTTATTATTATAACTGTTAAAGTTTTATAGGTTCGGTATATAAGCAGGCTTTTTATTGTATATATAAATTAATAGCTGGTTATAAAAAAAACTAATACGTACGAAATATCGGAAGTTATTATCGGGACGTATTAGGTGGCGGTAGTGTTATGGTAGGTATTGCCAAAACCTTTTTATTTTGGACGTACCAAGATCTAAATCCGGTAATCGACTCCAAGGGAAACAAATTTTCGATATAATAACCCTCGTTCACTCCGTTCGTAAGCTCATTACGTTAAAACGAGGGCATAACTGTAAAAATTAATATAAATAATTACATATATAATTAAACGAAAAACGAAAAATTAGCATTAAAATAGTACTTATAAAAATTAAAAATGTTTATTAAAATTTATATTTAATTATTATAAACGGATCAGCTATATAGCTAGATACCTTAATAGTACTTTATCTTATATATTTAATTATTATAAAAGAACAGTATATAATTATTATTTATATAAACTTATAAGAAGAAAATTTATATCGGTATTCGAATATATAATAAAAAAATTAATATATTTATTTATATTTTTATTTTAATCTTATAATTTAAAATTATAACGTTTTATACGATTAAACTAGACATACGATTAAGCTGGACACTTTTCAGCACTTCGTAATAATAAAATCCAATTAATCAACCATAATACATTAAATCCATTTAAATTAATCGGATTCTTTTTCGTTAAATATATCTACAATTTTATTATAAATACGCGCATAATATCCGGGTTTGCTGCAAACGTTACATTTCCGTTCTTTTATCGCTACCTTTTTACGACAACTACCTTCGGCCATTGCTAGCTGCAATTATTTACCACCACTTTTTTTCGTAATTATAAAAACTTATGTTTTTTTTTAATAAATATCCCTTTTTTTTAAAAACGTTTATTTTTAATTTTCCGGCAT
Organism: Monosporascus sp. CRB-8-3; assembly: GCA_004155055.1. Taxonomy (NCBI): domain Eukaryota; kingdom Fungi; phylum Ascomycota; class Sordariomycetes; order Xylariales; genus Monosporascus; species Monosporascus sp. CRB-8-3. The sequence goes on from QJNZ01000439.1 coordinate 58,454, forward strand.
TTATTAAAAATATAATTCGTTTCGCATAATAAGCCGTATTTTTTACGAAAAAAAGCATTTTCGTATAATAATATTAAATTACTTTTTATTAAAAAATTAACCGATTTAATTATCTATATCGGCAAATTACCCTAATAATTTCTAATTTATTTTTGCAAATAACGCTTTTATTAAATCGTTTCGGTAACATTTTTAAAAATTTTCGTAAATAAAAAAATAACAAAATTAACAAAAATAAATAAAAAAACAGTCGGTATAAACATAATTAAAACTTTTAACTCGGAAAAAACGTAATTAAAATCCAATAAAATAAAACTAATTACGGCAAATCCGGATTTAATATTATCGGTTATCATAATAACTTTAAACGCGTTTTAGAAACCGGTAATAAAATTTTCCTTAATAATATAAATAACGTAACGTTATATAAAACTCTCGATATATAACAAATAAACGCGTTTTAATAGGAAGAAATAAAATACGTCGAAAGGTTAAAACAAATAGGAAAAATTAGCTAATATGCAAAGTATAATAATATTATAGTTAACGTAATATTTTTCGAATTTTATCGAATAATAGCTTTTATAGCCGTTAAGGATAAAAAAACGTTTCGATTTTTTTGTACGCGTTTGAATATAATAATTAAAGTATTAAATTTATTTTAAACCCAGTTTATTTATCGTCCAGTTATTATCGTTTATAGTAACCTTCCAGTCGGATAAAAATGGGCTATCGGCAAATTAGCGAAAAAAATAGTTTTTCCCGGTAAAGATAATAAATAAAAATAAGGCTTAACCTTAAAAGTTAACAGCTTGTATTATTATAAACCATTCCCGATTTCCTTATTAGGCCTATCTAGGTTTTCCACGTTTTTCGGCATTAGTAATTACCATACCCGTTATTATAAAAAGCTTTATTAAAAATCTAATTTTATCGAAATTATAAATATCCTTTTTTATAATACCGTATTTTACGATAATAATCTGAATAAGCTTAAATTATTTACAAAATATTTCTGGATTTTTACATAATACCTTTTAATAATCGATTTTTCGAAATAAACGTATTTTAAGTTTTTTTTGCTATTTAATAAAATATAACGCCCAGTTAATTTCGACGTATTTTATAACGTATTAAGTTAATAATAAATTCGTTATATTTTCAATATATTAAAACCGGATAAAAAACGCTTATATATCTAGGTTAAGGATTCGGTTAACAATCGATATTTTTTCGGTTGGCGTTAATTTTTGCTTAAAAAGAATAATATCGGTTCGGGTACGTTTACCGTTATATCGCGTTTATAAGGTAAAATAAAGGACGTTATAAATAAAACTAAGCTTTTTATAATTAAATTTCGGGTTTCGTTTTTTAACCTAAACGGCTAAGTTTATTCTCGTTTTTTTTATAAAACGTTCCATAATATTAATATTAAGAAATATACGATTAAAGATAGGGAATTAAAATAGCTAAAAAGGTGTTCAGCTTAATCGTATATTTAACTTAATCGTATAGAACGTTATATAAAAAATTAAACTTTTTATTTTTAATGTTATAACCGTATAACTTTATCGGATAATACTATATAACTGTATAAAATTAGATATTAAATTTTATAAAATTTTATAACGGTTTCGATAAGTTATAATTAATTTTTTTTACAAATCGTTATTTTATATTTAGATTTTAAATAATTATAATAAATACTAAATAGCATTTAATTATAACGAAACTTTTAGGTCTTATATAACTTTAAATCCTATTTAAGGTAATATTATTGCTTTTTTATATATATTAAAAATTAATAATGTTTTTAATTTTTCTTTTTATATATAAATTTTTTACCATTTAACTGTATTTTTTTAAGGAATACCTTTAAAAATATTAATTTAATAATTTAATTTATATCTACTAATGTAAATGTCTGTTTATTTATTTTTATATTTATTTTTATTACGGCGTTATAGTTTTATAAATATTTTTCGTAATATTTTAAGGTGTTCGGAAACTAAGTGGACCCGATTTGTACCGTTTCCACTTTACTTTTTTTTCAGCTAATTAAAATGCAAATCCCCGTTTACCTTATCGAGATCAGGCCTTATTTTTAAGGTTATAGCTGCGCCTGCGGCGCAGCTATAGCTAGGGTTTTATAAAAAGCTGTATTTTAAGTACCGACCTATAAAAGATTTATAAGAACAAAAACTTTAAACATAAGACCTAATAACAAATTATAATTTTTAACTTTAATTAACGTACTATATAAGCTCGCAAGCTAAACAAGCTCGCAAGCCGTTTTTTAACACCTTTTAATAACAAATTCGAATTAATTAACTATAATATATTAAATCAATTAAAATTAATCGGATTCTTTTTCGCTAAACGTTTTTACAGCTTTTTCATAAATACGCGTATTATATCCGGGCTTACCGTAAACACTACATTTCCGTTTCTTCGTTTTAACCCTTTTACGACAATTATTTTTAACGGATATTAGCTATATTTTTTTATTACCCTTTTTTTTTCGGCCAGGAAAACTTATCCCTTTTATATAATAAATATCCTTTTTTCTTAAAAACGTTTATTTTTAATCCTTTAACGTTTGCTTAAAATATAGTTCGTTTCGCGTAATTAAATAATTTTTTTTCGAAAAAAAAAATTTCGTATAAAAATAACAAGTTACTTTTTGTTAAAAAATTCGCCGATTTAACGATTTTTATCGACAAGTTACCCTGGTAATTTTTAATCCTTTTTTATAAGTAACGTCCTTATTTTATCGTTTTTTTAATATTTCTAAAGGTTTTCGTAAGTAAAAAACAAATGGAACCGGCGGAAATTAACGGGGAAACGGTTAGCATAAATATAACTAAAAAAAATTTAAATTCGGAAAAAACGGTATTAAAATCGAATAAAACGAAGCCAGTTTTTGCAAATCCGGATTTAATATTATCGGATATTATAACAACTTTAAACATATCGTAAAAACCGGCAAGGAAATTTTTTTTTACGATATAAATATAATAACGTTATATTAAACTTTCGATATATAACGAATAAACGCTTTTTTAAAAAAAACAAAATACGTTAAAAAATTAAAATTTATACGAAAAATATGCTGGTATATAAAGTATAATAATGTCGTAATTAACGTAATATTTTTCGAATTTTATCGAATAATAATTTTCGTAACCGTCGAGAATAAAAAAACGTTTCGATTTTTTCGTATACGTTTAAATATATTAATCGAAATATTAAATTTATTTTAAATTTAATTCGTTCGTTATTTAATTATTATTATTTAATATAATTTTTTAATCGGTTACTAATAATAAATTATTACGGAACTAGGATTTAAAATAATTTTTCCTTATTATAATAATAAATAACGGTATAATTTAATTTTAGAAATTAATAATTTAAATAATTATAACTTATTTTTTATTTTTTGTTAAATTTATTTAAATTTTTTATGTTTTTCGGTATTAATAATTATTATGTCCGTTATTATAAAAAACTTTATTAAAAATCCAGTTTTGTCAAAATTGTAAATATTTTTTTTATAATGCTGTATTTTATAATAATAACCTAAATAATTTCGAACTATTTACGAAATATTTTTAAATTTTCGCATAATATCTTTTAATAATCGATTTTTCGATTTAAACGCATTTCGAATTTTTTTTACTATTTAACAAAGTTAAATATTTAATTAACCCCGATATATCCCGTAATACGTTACGCGAATAATAAATTCGCTATATTTTTAACGTATTAACGCCGGATAAAAAACGTTTATATATTTAAGTTAAAAATTCGTTCGATAATAAATTTCTTTTCGGTTAATATTAATTTTCGCAAATAAAAGATAATATTAATTCGGGCGTATTAACCGTAATATCGGGCTTTTAAAGTAAATTCGGGAACGTTATATATAAAATATAACTTTTTAAAGTTAAACTTTAAGTTTCGTTTTTTAGCTTAAATAACTAAGTTTATCTTAAATTCTTTTGTAAAACGTTCTATGTTATAGGTATTAAAAAATTAACGATTAAAGTTAAATAGTTAAGATATTAATAAAAAGGGCTCGTAAGCTTGTTTAACTTGCAAGCTTATATAGTTCGTTAACGTATTATTATATATATTTTTTTAAAATTTATATTAAAAAGTTTTATATAAAATATTAACAATAAATAATTAAAATTTAAAAAAAAATTATAAAATAAAATAAAATTTTCTAATTAATATATATCTTTTAACCGTAATACTTTTATAGTTATAGCGTAATAATTATAACTCGTACAATTAAATTAATAATTAAAAGTTTTTTTTATATTAAATTACCTTTAAAAAATCTATAATAAAAACAATGTTCCGGTTAATTAAGTTCGGAACCCTTTTTTAACTATAATATAGTAATTATAACTTATACGGCCGAAAAATTTAATATACGGCCTTTTTTTATATAAAATATACGTAGAACGTCTAGTATACGATAATATAACCCATAATTATACTGTCGTAACTATAAAGGCGTTATATTTACTTATTTTTAAAAATTTAAACGTAGCCGTATTAACTATAATTTTATTTAAAAAAAATTAAAAAATTTCTTATATATATTAGCTTATATTCGACGCGTATATAAAGTTTTATATTTATTAGATTTATATTAACTACGTAATAATGTTTTTATATAAATATTTAAACTTTTTAAAAAAGATTAAAGGAAAATTAATAATTTTATTAAGAAAATATTAAATAAACTTTTATTCGCATAATAATAATTTAGGTTTTATTCGTATATTACGGGATACGTACTTTAATTAGTTAAGAAAAAAAGTAGTATATAAGTTATAAGCAAGTAAGGCCCGAGCTAGTTGAGGTAATTTATTATTAAGATATTTCTATTTGCGCTAAAGGGTTGTGTTATTAATAACTTTAAAAATGGGTGGAGCGTTAGAGGGTTGAGGCGTTAGTAAGGGGATCGACTTATCGGCCAATGTACAGAACATCAGTCTAGCCAGTTGATCCATCCCGCGCCGCCTAATCAAACCGTGATTCGAAGTCCGCGACCCTCCCACGCGGGCCGGGGAAACCCTCTCCATTCAGAATAAGCACACAACAACGAGATCCGCAAGACCCCTCGGTCCTGCAGTGCCGCTGTTGCATAGAGGCCTCCTCCACGGCCTCACGCAGGGTAGTCCAGCGTAGCCCTCCATTCGAAGCCCACCTTCACTACCCCAATGCCACCGGTGTCGTATCCGTGGCGGGTGCACAGCTATACCGTCCTCAACAGGTCGATTCCCCGCACTCGCGGCCGATCGCCTGCCAGGGGCGCTCGACCACACGATTCACCTCTGTGTGTACAGACCAGAAGTAGGCTAGACAGGTAGGAGCATAACGGATAGGCAGTATCCGCAACATGCAGTCATTCACACGCCATAGTGATATAGCACGGAGTTGCTGGAGACTTTGAGCGTCTCTGGGTGTCCCATGGAAGACCTGACGCTGGAGTAGAGCTCAGAAATGTATGCTATGAAACCTCTAAGCATATTGAGCACACAACCATGACCGACGTCCCCCATCCCAGGTCAACACTACTAAGCCTCTAGTCACTTCTAAACTTGGTACGATGAGGCTCTATAGACAAAACGGAGGTGCATTCAACACGCCGCACACCCCATCTTGCCTAGTCTACGAATATACAATTAGGTCAATGAAGTGCTACCAGTGAAAATCCAGGCTCTAATAAACATAGCTACCATTTCTGTTCACCTTAGGCATCACATGAATCATAGGCGAGGAGAGTTTCACAAAAGCAAGGCTCGAATTACGAAGTGAACTACCTGCCTATATCCCTAAGCTCGGGTTTAAACCAGAAGCTTGGTGTCCTATCTGTGACCGGTCCAACACTACCTACAGTTGCTCGGAGATACGATGCAGTCGTCGAATATGATGTCCAGCCTTGTGTGGTGACAATTTGTCCGGCGTCATTTTTGCTGCGGTGTGAGTTTTCACTAGGAGCAGTGCCATGATGCAACCGTCAGTGGACTCGTAGGGATGCTCCTTATGAAGCTCCCGAGTGATCGCGGTGAGCGAGACATTTGAGACCAACAATGCCCGGTTTTCATTGTGAGGGACTGAAAGGCTTGGACCAGCGAGCGGATGGACAGACGGAAAAGGTGGTATTTGTTGCATAAATATCAAATGTTCATTGCAAGGTCGAGCATAATGTTGCTACGTAGAGTCATCCAGCGGTGAGGCTACTCCGACGTGCAGTCTCCCAGGCGAGAAAAAGATCGCAGACCCAGGTAAAGGCAGGCCAAACTGATCCTCAACTGAATCGGAAGACTGGCTAGATGACTCCTGGCGTCGAGCTGCTGATCGAACACAAGCTGGCCCTAGAACTGATCCCCGGCGCTCATGCCAAAGTCGTCTCGAAGATTATTTAGTAAACCTGAGTCGTGGCTGTTCAGTTGCCGAATACCCCGGCACAGGATGGACTAGATGACCAAGGACTTGACTGGAGGCGATGCAGCGATGTCGACGCCGGAGAATCCCGAAGAATAATTGCATACTCAAAGACCGTTTTCCCCTCATATTGAAGGTTGGGATCGTGGATGTCCTGTCGGGCCTTATGCTCCTGGAGGACTTAGCACTCTGTGGGTCGACCAGAAATGGTGCATCAAGACCACTGAGAGTAAGGCGTAGTTGCCTTTTCCATTACTAAAACCGCAGGCGACAGACGTGTCTCCCAGTTTCGTCGCTTCGCGTCTGCAGGACATGGTCTCCCCAGGCAGCTTCGTCATCTGGTGAATCCTGGCCACGAGCCTGGACATAAGGGCCTTGGAGTTCCACGACTGCTCGAGAGAGGCGTCCAGATCTGTGAAGTATGAGCACATGGAACTGTCCAAACTTTATCTCTCTTGCTGATTCGCCCTCTGCATTTAAGCCGACTAGTTCTGGGGACGCCATCCTCGATAGGGTGGGTCCTGGATGACCGATTATGGCTGCAACCAATCGCGGAAAGTGAAAACTCGAAATGAAATGAGGGCCATAAGAGGCAAAGATATTAGTAATGGTGAGATCCAGTTGAAAAGAAAACTCAAGGCGAATGAAAATGACTTTTACGGCCAAAGCGGGCAAAGCAAATGCTCTGGACGTAAGAAGAATTCGTTCCTCTCGTCGCACTGTTGAGCTGACAATATAAACCGTAAACCAGATAGCCGAAACCGAGAGAGGCAGAGTCGAGGAAGTGGCCTGACCGCTGTGTCGCAGGTTCTAGATGTTACCATTTCAGACGTACCACATAGTGGTGTTAATATGTCGAATGTTATCGACTGTCGCAAAGCGGCTCTCCATGGGGAGGAGGGGCGCGGGCTCGGACGGCCTAACACCGCTATAGATCTCAGAGTCCTGCTTTCCCAGAGGGAAGCCCTGCTTGCCGATAGGCGTCATCTCCTTTTGACTTGCAGCAATGTCCTCGTGGCTTCGAGCCCGCTGCGAGGCGAGATGCGAGTAGTACACCGCAGGATGCAAGGACACTGGGGTAGTTGAGCGGCAGTACTGGTAGCACTGCTGATAGATCATCCTCTGCAACAAGTTAGGCTTGACACCATGCTCATCATGGATGACGTTGTAATGCACCGGCCGAGCTGTTCCCTGGATGGCAACATGAGAACAGAGGTAGAAGTCGAAGTGGAAGGGATGAGTGGCGTCCTGCTCGACCAGGGTACCAGGCAACGGATTGCTGTTTTTGTCGGCGGATGCCCTATCGCCAGGCTTAGGGAAGAATCGGATGTGATGACGCTTCGTAGCGACGATGACCGTGAACTGCGGCTCTGGGTAGTTCTTCTCTCGGAAGCATTGCTTGAGCCCCTTAACTTCTTCGTCAATGACGTGCTGAAACTGTCCGTCAGAGACTCCGTCTCTGAAGTAATAGACATGGCGAGGAGACGTGTTATTGATTTTGCACCAATATGCGAGGAGTTTGGGGAATAAGCCATGCATTGTCTTAGGCTCCACGATCTCGGCCCGCCAGCCGTTGACCTCACAACGGCCAACATATTTAGCGGCATGCCTATCAATGGAGACTGTCATGGCGGCCATCGAGGGCTGGCTGCTTCCAGGAGCGCCGTGAGTAACATCAAGTCCGATCATCATTGTGGGAACCTGGAAGAAAGGCGACATGTTGGGATTCGGACCAGCGATCTTGCAAGTAGTGCCACCGAGTTTGGCATTGACCTTCATGGCGACGTTGCTGCAATACTGGCCTTGGTTCTTCTTGACATGCATGCCCTGAAGACACTGAGAGACGACACACCATCTGCAGTCCATGTTCTTCTTGATGCGCTCGTAAATCAGTTGGTTCTTGTTGGCCAGGATGAAGAAAATCATGGAGGGGTGTTCCTTGGCGTCCCTGCTGATAGTCTTGTAGGCAAACTCGGTGATCTTGCCGTAGTCGCCAATCGTATACGGGGCATGGAGGAGGATCGGCGGTCCATCGATCTTTCCGCCGTGACCGCGATAGACTTGGCAGAATTGTTGCGAGAATGCCTCGAGGTGTTGCTTGTCGCAAGCGTCGCCGATAGCCACCATACCCCACGAACTGAGAGATCTTTGGTTGCTCTCCCAGAATCTCTTCCCGCGGAGATCCCAGCGACCTGTCACGCCGGGGTTCTCCTTCTTGTTGGCATAAGTGATCTCGGGGTTCTGTAGGAGCCGTGCATTGGTTACAACCATCTCTTGGCTTATAGGAAGGTCGAACGCCCTCAAATACTGGTCACTATTCCAATTGAGATCACGCACGCCGTCCATGATGTCTCTCCTTCTCTGGTTAGGGCGGGTGACGGCGATCTTGATCATCGCTGCGGTCTACGATAGGAGTCAGTAGCTCATACGGTTCAAAGAGAGAAGGACATTGTCCGCTTACCTGTTGAGGATCCAGCTTGAACAGGTAACGCTGATGCCTAGCGACGTTACACACCTCCAGCGGGAAGAACGCCTCCCTAGTGGTCTCTATAATGGGCATGTCCGGCCATCGCAACCGGATGTTGTACTGGTCCATGAAGTGTTGGAAGACCGAGGTTGGCTTCGTGGACCCATCTGGTTGTCTCTTCTCGAATGTGATGGTCTTCGCATTGCCGCCCTCGGCTCCGTACTTCCTGGGCTCCCAGACCAGGCGCTTGACCGTGTAGATCCTAGGCTGGCCGATCTTTCCTCGATGGTTCACCTGAAACTTCAGCTTGGCCATGCGTCTGAGCAGTTTGAATGCCTCCGACATGACATATTCCGTCTGTCCCTCTTTGTTCACCTTGGCCAGTGGCTTGCACGCGTCTGCGAGCTGGTGCATGTCGACTATCCAAATCATTAGCATTGCAAGGCGCTGGATAAAAGCATGCATGAGGTAAGTAGCTCACACTTCTTCCACTCCGGCTTGAACGAGTAAGCCATTCGCAGCGCGATCTCGCTCATCGGGTGGCATTGCCAGAATGTAGTATTGCTGATGTCTACGTTGACACTGAGGCCCGTACCATTGCGCAGAATAGACTAGATAGAAACGAGCGAGTCAGCAAATATGATAGCAGCACAAAGGGCTTATGCGACTTACATCACCAAGTCGGAATGCAGCATAGGTGCCCTTGATGACCTCGAGGTAATTCTCCAAAGGCCTGCGAGTTGCCTGAGGGGAGTAGAAGTTGCGCTTGATGGAGATAAGCTGCTCGGAGGGGTTCTGTCGCATGACATGGTCAAAGAAGTCTAGCACCATGTTAATATCAAAGTCAATTGTGATAGTAAATCGCCAACTTACTCATGCACTCAAGAAGGTGAGAATCCCAGGATGCTTTGCCTTGTAGGTAGGCACACAGATAATCGAGGCGAACAGTTTTGGTGTACTTGATAACACAGTAGTAAATGCTTCTTCGGCGGTCGGAAGATTGTCTTCCTGCCTCTGCGTCCAGGTCGACGGTGATACGCTCTTCACCCCTGGGAATCTTCTTTGAGGACCTGTTCCAATGTAAGCCTAAGCCCGTGGGAAGGGAGATGGGAAATTCATATAAACACTGATTTGCTTACCAGGCCAGCTTGCTGCCGTCGTACAGCCACTTGCCATCGGCACTAGCCTTCTCCAAGGTGTTCTGAACCTTGTTCGAATTCCAGACCTTTTTCACAAGGGCTCGGGAATTCTTGTCATTGGGGGAGACAGAGACCTATTCTGCGTTAGCGATTTGAAAGTAAGTATTGTCGGACTAGGCCTACGTCGTATTGGAAGATGTCTCCACGGGGAAGTCGCTGAACGTTGAAGATGTTCAGCTCGACCCTTATAGGCTTCCCCTCACTGTTGAGACCAGGACGAGCAGTGAATCGCGTGGCCTCTTGTTTCTGTTAATCGAAGTTAGTACCCAGGCCGATAATTAAGTAAAGTCATATCATAAGGGCATCAGTGTCTATGGCATAAAACATAGAAAATGTGTGCGAATGAATGCAGTCGGGTTAGTGGAAGACTTACAGTGTTATATGCCTCGGGAGGGAGATCGACGCGCTTTCCGACGAAATCAGCCTCAGTCATCTGCGGCTTGTTGGGGTCCCGAGCCGGGTCAAAGCCGAGACCAGGACCGTAGGGATTCGGCTGCTTCGAGCCCTGACCTTGAGCGGGCCTGGGCGGCGATCCGCCGCTAGTGGATCCAGGGCGAGATCCAGACTGTGAACCTCGTCGAGAACCTGGCGGAGAGTCAGAAGCGCCATCTAAGTTCATGCCGGAGACACTCTCAATACCTTGGGGCGACGACATGTTGACCTGTATCGAGTGCCTGTTCGAGTTAGTAAGTCAAAGTCTAGCCCGATGGTAAGTGGTAAGATGTGAAGTATGAAAGCTTTTGGGGAAATGTGCCAGAAGGAACTGCTTCGGCGGATATAGCAGGGACAGGGAGAAATGTTGAGGGTAAGCAATGAAGTAATGCGTTGGTAGGCCGGATTCCAAGTAGTAATGTCCGGACTGATGGAAAGAGTGAAAGGGGGGGTAGGATTAGTTTGTGCAGCTATGAAGTCCAGTTTCACGCTATGCCAAGTGTCATAAGATGTTAAAAGGCTGCCAGATCACCGTCGCACAGAAGGATATGGAAGAGGTTGGTAGTAAAGGCGAGAATGAACTTATGGGCTGGACAACAGGGCAGTAACTATACCAAGCCTCAAGAAGAAATAGATGAAGTGTTGAAGTGGGGTTGTGATAACCGTGGAATGTAATAGATAGGCAGCAGCAGACGTACCCAATACCAAGTGTATGCTTGCTTGTTAGGGTGCAGGGTCGTATCAAGATGGTGATGATCCTTGGGATCGGTATGTGAATCAGAGGTGTTGAGCTTCGTGAAAAGCGTACTAGATTGCTCATCAGTAAAGTGAAACCAAGGGATACATCTTCGAGGTAGTGATCAAGGGAAAAGTGTCATAGGGAGACGCCGCCTAAAGTGAGCCGCGCTCACAGAGAACATTAAAGATATTTCGAAGGTATGAAGGGAATTTGAGATTCGGGTAATGGCAAAACGTGAGGTTGAAAAGCTGTAGAACCCGAGCCCACAGATTGGAGCAAGGCAATAGAGTGATGAAGAAGGCAGTTGGGACAGTTTTGTGGATGCGAAGATAGGGAAATACAGAGTGAGATATCTGCAGGGAAAGGAGATGTGGCAGGAAAGACGAAGGCTTAAGCATTTAAGCAAGCGCCACGGAGACCACAATGAAGGGGATTAATGCAGACAGGGAAGAATGTGGAAGATGTTTATATGAACTTACAAGAGATCGAAATCTAAGACTGCGCACGGCGACTGTAGCCCAGCCACAAAATGCTGCCTCGTTAGTTAGATATTTGAAGCAGGCGTAGCGCTAAAGTGTCGAGTGCGAGATCGAATGGAAGAAGACGACAAGGTAATGACTGGGGAGTTATGATACCTGGGGGAAGAGTGGCTGGGACTTCTTGGAAAGGGACGACGATTTAGATAGAGGCAGGAAAGCTGTAAACCAGGGGAAGGATCGTGTATTTTTGGTCAAGCTGACACCAAGGATGACATGTGGTAAGAATGGATGGAATCCCGGGAGTCGAAACTTCTTGTGGAAGGAATGATATCTTGTAGTGTGAGTAGATGGTGACTGCTTACCCGATAGGTGAATGTCCAAACGAGTTGTTGAGCCCGCGGACTGTCTTGATCACTTGTGATCAACGTCACAGGAAATCGAAAGTGTAATTCGGTAATTGGCAGCCTATTTTGCTGCCTTGTTATCGGCGCTGAGTATTTGTAATGAGCAATAATGTGAGAATGAAGTGGATGGCAACGATGAATACCTGCAGTTGAAGATCGGTCAATATCCTGCGGGATGACGAATGGCTGAAGTTGGGAAATGGCAGGCGAGTATTGATGAAGGATGACAAGAGTTGATGAAGGATGGCAAGTGTAGATGTATGGGTGATGGTGGTGTGAAAGAAAAGAGGGCGATCTCTGGCTGGGACAGATAGGGTTTATGTATCGAGAGGCCAACCAAGCCTGGATTCCTATAGTTGATGTTTTTGGTTGTGTATTGTGATGTGGACTGTGTAGATGGGGAAACAAGAGGGGGATGTTTATAGAAACAAACCGGGTAAGGAAACAGGTATACTACTTCCAGTTGGCTTGGTCCCTAGTGTTGGTCTGTGTAGTGTTGCATTGGGGCAACACGAAGCAAAATCTGGACGAGAAGGCTTCTTACCTAGAAGTTGAAAGGTGAATCGTGTTTGCAGGAGTGGAGGAGTGTTGCGGAGAGGTGAGTGGTATGAAGGTCAGAGAGGTGCTGAATTGAAGCGTTCTGGGAAGTAGTGTGTTTATAAGGTAGTTGTTGGGGTGCAAGGAGTTGATGGAGTACGGGGGTGGAGTGGTTTAGTTCAATGTGTCAAGTCAAGGTCTGCCAAACATAAGAAGAAAGAGAAGATCAGTCACTTACCTTGTGGCAAATCGTGCCTATGCAGAACGCTAGGTGTGCTTGAAGGTCACCCTGGCCCTGTGGCTGAATAGATTGTGAGGTATGAAAAATGGTATTGAGGAACTGGTGAGCTGTGAGAAGGTGGCAACAAGACCTAGATACGAAGCACCCAAATACTGGTCAGTGATATGTGAGAGAAGAGCTGGGTTGCTTTGTAATCAAGTCAGAATTGAGTGTTGTAAGGGTTATGGAGCGTAGGCGGTTGTTGGAGTGATGGGGGAAGGTGTGGAGGGAAATTCTCTCATGTGGATAATTTGGAGGGGGGCTAAAGGACAGACCCTTGACGACATACCTAGTGTTGTTAAGACGGTCTCAAAATGCTAGATGTGATAGAGAAGGTTGGTAAGGAAGAGGTGAGTATTGAGATTCGGGGCAAAAGAGGGTAATGGGTCAAACACGGGGGGTTCACACCGGGGTGTTGATGAAGGTATTGTAGGTACGGATGTGGGTGTGATTGAGGTGGTTTACTAATCACGTTTGTTGTTGTCTTTTCGTAAGTTGGGGTGAATGTAAATTAAGAATGAAGGTAAAGTCCCCGATAACACTGAGGCTTAGCGATGAGAGTGGGATTGTCAATGAGAGATAAAAACAGGCATACCAGAATGATTCAGAGGTGACAAGATATGTCATAACTTACCTCAATGTCTAGTGAAGACAAGGATGTATCTGGTTGCGTGAGAGTTGTGGATCTGTAGATGTGTTATTGAGGAAATATCCGGGAATTATCATGTGTTTCAACACTTGCGAGGAATATTGGGTGGAACACATGGGCTGGGGAAGTAGTGCTCGAGCCTGCGGTGTCACCGAGTAATACTACATGGAAATGCTAGGAAGGAAGGATGGGTGAGAGGAGGGCATGGAAGGCTTACCTCAAGATGCCCAAAGACTTCTCAACCTTGACAAACCAAGATCAATAGTCAATGGATATTAATATTGTTGAATGCAGTTTCTCTTGGTTGTAAATCGAGAAGAGAGTACGGAGAGAGAAGAAGGGTGGTGGAAAAAAGAGTTGTGGTGGTGAGGGTCAGAGGAAAAGTTGGAGGCTCAAAGAATTATCACTCCTTATAAAGGAAAACTGCGTCGACTCTTTTCCTGCACAATCAGTAAATATCATGGGTCCACGGAAGTCTGCGGAATTTCTTTTGCGCGTTGTCCGTCAAACGCGCAGATCAGATCAGTAACTGGTCGTGGGATCAGTAATATTGAGACGACGATGAATGAGAGACACAACGATGGTAGCGTACTGACGGTGAGGTCCGCGATCCCGAATTAAATGATGGGTTCGCCTTATGGTGATGATTTTCAGAGGGTCCGTGAAACAAAACTTGTACCCGGATGGCCGACGAGAGTGTCGCCTGGGGGTTATTATGTAACCACCAGCAGCGTATAAGGGGGAAGGAGCAACCCGGGCCTGACTAGCCGCGACGTGGATGATGTAACTATGCTGCCCCAGGGAGATGGATGATGGCATGTGCAGTCGTGACCCTGCTAATGATGTGTCTCCTTTGATAGATATTCTCTTTGCGTCACAAATTAACGCACGTCAGCCGTGACAACGCAATGGGCAAGGTCATTAGCATTTGACGATGGAATAGAGACCCTATGACTCTGTGTATGACTTCGGCCATATCGTCAAGTCTCAGATCACGCACCAGGTGGATGAAGCCGGCGACCTCCACATAAAAGGGGTAACTCAGCCGGCTGGTCCACACACGGCTAGCGCCTTAACTTCGGATGCCTCCCCAGTGACGGTCTGCGACTATGGGTTCATGGCTTCTTTGTCCAGCCGCGCCTCGGGTAGAGCTACTTGTGAGATAGCTTCTTCCTAGAGTCTCCAAGGACTCAGGTGCCCTAGTAGCATAGTGGCTTGTCTGATATGGCATCCCCATTACACACGTAGGGGCACGGTGCTACTCCCATGGAAGGTCGGGGATATGGTTACATCCCAATCTGACATATCCTAGAGATGTCGGAGACACCTCAGGAGTTCCAGTGCGAGCATTGAATATAGTCGTCAGCCAGCCATGGAAGATCGACTTCGCGGACACGGGGCGGTGAGTCTCACTACCGTGTTACCGTGTCTGATATTGCTAGCTCAATCTCAAGCTCATATGAAGGGGCTCAAAAGACACCTCTCGTATATTCATTCAGCGTCACATAAGACTCCGGACATAGCGAGCTCTCAAAGAATCGTGAGGGGTCGTGCTCGAAGCACGGCCAACCGTTGGAGTCTATGAGACTATACCCAAGTACACGCCCTGTGTATCACAGACAGTCCGCTATCACTGCGTCTCACAACATCTTTTCCGAAGGCCTGCGTAGCTGCCATCGAACGAAGAGGCCAAAATATCTCCTCAAGACTTGCGAAGGGAGCAAGGCTTTCTTGCAGGAGACCTTCAGAGAATAAATGGGATATTTGGAGACGCTCCTCTGACATCCCACCCAACGTCAAGGAACTGAAGCCCTGGCGCATTGCAGCCTGTTGTCTACTCAAGAGACACTTGTTGTGTAGAATTAAGACAGTCGTTGTTCGAAACCGTCCAATGTTTTACAGAGTCTCAAGCCTATCTCTGCTGAACTGCGACGCCCATTATGAGCAGCCTTGACACGCAATTCTCGGCAGGGTTCAAGTGCTCGTCCCTCATTGGCACCCAGAGTCTGACAGCGACTTGTACAACGGCTGCGTGATCCCCAATCAGAGCCGCTCAGTCCCCTGAAGGCCCAGTGGCAGTTGTTTGTTCATGTAGTATGACAGTGAACTACGGCGCCGATGCCAAAGCACGCAGGCCAGTCATTCGCAAGCCTATTTTTGAGCTAGCCACTAGCCAGAGCGTACGGTATCTCTATCGTTTCAAACGCACTCGCGCGGGGATAGTCGACTGACACACCACTCAATCCTGGTCTGAAAATATAGTCTCAATGACTTTGAGACCTCCTCATGGGACACATCACTGTCTTGCTCATTCGACCCCGTCTGTTGCTCATTGGCCCATGTCTCTCCTCAACCACCAGTCTCAGTCCAGACTTAGGACAAAACTCAGGAGAACAAAGCATGCTTCCATCGCTGCCCGTATCCGGGCACTTGCCTACCGAACAAAGCGTCAGCTAATGAGACGTTTTCGAAACTCACATGGACGATACCATTTGGTATGCTGACTTCAGCCCCCAGGCGCGACATGCCTAGCAGGGAGGATGAGGGTATTCGCGAACCAACGACTCCAGTCGAGCCATTGGCTGCAGTGGTGCTGATCAAGTCTTCCGGCCAATCCAGCAATCGATCGTGTATCAATGGTTGGCGGAATAGTGGTGTGCATAGCAATCGTCCAATGTAGAAGAAACCTTTGATCCGAGGCGAAAATGGGAAGTATCGCTGATCCTCAGGCGTGGAGAAGACCGCGTGCTATGGTGAAAGGGGCAATGGTGCTAGCAGCAGTACCGTACTGTACTGTACTGCAACGGTGCTAGGCAGTCGAGCTACTGGGCGCGAAAGCAGCAATTCTGCGCCCATCTTCGTCTTGAGAATCCCGCGCCCCAGCGAGGAGAAGGTCGTGAACTCCGCCCTCCTTGCCTCACTGGTCATTACTGCGATCAGTAAAAGAGCAATTCATTGCAATTGGCATCAGTCAGTCTCCAGACGATCGAGGGATTGATTCGCGGTCGGTTCGTTGCAATTGCGAAAGACGGAGAGATTTCTCGAGATAGAGACTTTCCTCGTCTGTGCGTCAGGGCACATCGCACGCGTCAGGCAGCGCGTCTGATACCGCGCTTTGTCCACCTGGGAGGCCCTGGTAAGAATAGGGTCACGGGATCTTAGGGCATGAATTGTGACATAGCCCTCAGGAAGTGTTTGCCTATTGTCTCGGGTATCTCGAGTGGTACGTATCCAGCTGCCAACCCGCGGCTTCGGATGGGTATGGCAGGCCACAGCTACAATACAAGGGTAAGGTTTAGATAAGGACCATCACTAGTAGAAAGGGAAGCCCTCCAACACGTTGCTGTCGTCTTCACCATTCATTTATAATGTCCATTTCGCCCATAAGTTAGACCGAACCGTCGAGACCACCGCCTCGGGAGTCCAGTATCCTAGACCCCTGACAACGGTATGTACTGGACCTTAAGCTACAAACCCACCACATATTAGCAACGACACTTCTCAGGGCTCCTGACCAGGGTGACTAGAAACCTATCGAGTATGCTTAGGCTTAGGACCTTATCATCGGCACATTCGCACATTGAATAGAACATTGAGAGAAGAGGAGCCTCTACCTGAGACTAAAACAATGTAACTGCCTCTTATTGCGAAGTATCATGGATGTTATGATACCATGCTTAATATTCATGAGCACCTGCTAGGTGCTATCACTATTCAAGACAGCGAGGCGGTTAGTAGGAAGACGGGTTTGGGTGGGATTAGTGTTGCTGCTTTTATGTAGGCGGAACCCCTGACCCTTCTCCCCAACAGCAGGTTAACATCAGGAGACTATCCAGTGCTTGCCACCTATTACCTCATATTCTACATGCTGAACAATACCATAGCCCCCCAATCATAGGTATTCAGTTTTTGATCAATACAACAAAACCAGGGGATGAAATGGATTGCTATGGAACAGAAGCGCAACACGGCCAGGAGAATACAAAGGAAGGTGGTCATATACCGCGTCCATCTATTTCTTCCGCGCGGTAATACAGGTTTACAGGTTTACACAAAGTTACACAGCTAGATCCGGCCAGCCCCCTGCTCGCAAGCCCCCTTTGCCTAAAGACAGCCCGCCTCTGTTTATGAACTTATGAGACATGCTTCATCCTGAGTCTCCCCCGCCATAGAGCATTTACGGAACTGAATCAGTCAAGGGTCTCAGGGCTCGAATCCCATAGAGCGCCTGGCCCGTGTAT
>QJNZ01000440.1:0-76293 GCA_004155055.1 Monosporascus sp. CRB-8-3
GCTTACCTACGTTTTCTTTATAGGTAGCGTTGTTTTTTTGGGGTCCGTAAAAGTTTTTATAACGTCTTCTTATCCCGGTCGTTTTGTATTCGAAATTCTTTTGGTTGCTTTTTTATTTGCGTTATTTGTTTTTATAATTGCTTAAATTGTTATCGTATATCCGGTTGTTCGTAAGTTCGTTTTGTAAAAGTTTCGATTATTTTTTTGTTAAGTAACGTTATTTATAAATTATCGTTTTCCTATTATTCGTTATATTTTTTTTCGTTTTCTAAGTTTTATTAACCTTTCTTAGTAAAGTTCTTAATCTTTTTTTTAATTACTTTTTTATTTTCTAAATTTATAGTAAAAGTTAATTAAATGTTTAAGTCGGTGATAACTTGCTAGTAATACCTTTTTACCGTTTTTTAAATTAATTTTCTTTCTATTTAATGATTATATTATCCGAAATAATAAAAAGGGTCTCCTTATAAGCATAATTTTCTAGGTAACCAGCTCTATAATACCATTTTCTGGTTAATCTTCTTTTAATTTACGAATAATCGTAAATATCGGTACTATTATTAATTATTTTTATTAGTTTCTTTTTATTCCTTAAAGTTAAATTTTTTATGGTATATTTAAGTTATACGTTAATAAATCGCTTTTTTTTATTCTTAATAAAATTAATATCTGGGTTTGTTATAATAAACAACGTAAATTTTGTATAACGTTCTAATTTTCCCGGATATAGGTTTTTTTTTTCGTAATGCTTTTGCAGTTACTTTTGTAAAATTAAGTAGTTTTGCTTTTATTATTATTATTTTTATTAAAATTAAATAAGTAACTTTTTTTTAATAAAATTTTTTTATTCTAAATGGTCCTTATGCTATTATGTTACCGTATACCGTGGTTAAATTATATTAATCAACTTTTTGTTATTTTTTTTGTTATTCTATTGTTATTTTTTAAGTACGGGACTTTAAATATTTTGTCGAGGTTTTTTAAATGCCTTATATTGGAATATTTTATATTCCATCTTGCCATAATTATAGCACTTAAACTGGGATTGGTTTTATTACTAAACTATTTCGATTTTTATAGGTCCCGATTAGGTCCCGTAAAAAGTAAAAGTTATAATACGTTTATTTCTTTGGTTAAGCTTATTAAATTTATATTGGGAAGTATACTAGCCCTTTTTCTTTTATCGTCTTTCGAACTATCGATTGTCGATTTTTACTACCTTAATAATATATTTATTTAAGGAAATTAGTCATTTTAATTTAATTATTTCATTTTTAATATCGTCCTTTAATCCTTTATAAAATATATTAATTAAATTATTATCCTTTTTATTTACCTATCCCGTTTTAACTATTAAGTTTCGGAATTTTATTACGTATTTGGACGTTAATTTTTTTTATCGTAATTATAAAATTTTTTGCGTAATAATACGTTCCTTATTAAAGTTGTTAAAATTAGCCTTTAACTTTTTCTTAAAGTTGGAATAGTTTGTAAAAAATTCCTTAATAAACGTTTTTATATTATCTTTTGCATTTTCCAGGTAATCTCTTATAATTGGTTTAAACCAATCGAACGCGTCTCCGGTAAGGAACGCCGTAACGGCAAGGATCTTATTTTCAGGGTCGTCGAAAGCCAGGAATTATAAATATATTCGCGTTTAAGTAAGGAAACTCTGGACATTAATTTTTCTATTATATGGTTAAGGTTTTTTAGCCTTAATTTTTAAAGTGCTGAAATTTTTCTTAACCGATTCTTTAAGTCGTAAAACCCCTGTTTCTAATCCTTTAAGTTTATCCTGGAGTTACTAATCAAGGGTAGTCTTTTTAATACTTAAAGCCATGCTAACAATCCGAATAATCGCTTAAAGCCTGATAATACTATTAAATAAAAGCTTATAACGTATAACGGCTAGGCTAATTAATTAACTATTAAACCAAATCGTACGGTTTATATTAATAATTATATTACGGGAATTTAAATAATAAAAACAATTTAATTACGTTTAATAATATTAAAGGTATTTTAAATAACTAAATTATATTACAAATTAATATTATTTAAACTTATAAAATAACGAACGTATATATTTTTCGTAAAAACCCGGATCTCTCGTTAATCTTATCGTTTTTATAAATCCAAAAGGCATTAGATCTGTATGGATTTAATTGGATTTTATTCGCAAAAAAGATCCAAATTACGTAACTTAACCTATTTAGGTCCTGTTTCGGTCCGCTAGGACCGTTTCCGAGACTTCCCCTCCGCTGGGTCGTAATATAAAAGTTAAATTTCGAAATTCTTAAGCTCTTTGCCGTTTATATCTAGTTTTCCTAGTAGTTTTTTTATACGGTCGATATTTTCTACTATAAGGTCGTCCAACTTTTAATTGCTTTTGTTTATATAAATCAAATCGTATCCGAAAATTAAAAGCAGAATCCGATTTTTTTAGGAAAAATCGGTTAAATCGACGGAGGTGTTAATATTTTTAATTCGTTCTAAAGTTTTATTAAACTTAAGGATTTTAAAAAAAACGTTTTCCGTAAAAATTTTACAGTTACGGAATACCGGTATTTTATAATAAAAATTACCCGGTATGTTTCAGCTATTTTGATTAATGGGGATTCGAAAAATCGTAAGATCGATTAAGGTTAAAGTCGTGGGATTAGTAAAGGGTCGTAAAGTAGTTATTTTATACGGATTTAAGGTTTACCGCGAAAAGCTTAATATCTCTTAAGTTATTATATTCCAGGAAATTCCCCCTGCCGAACCATAGAGCCAGAGGGTATAAGGTTTATTAGGGTCGAAACTTGTCGGCATTGCGCGAATAAGCCTCCCAACCGATATCAGTCGAAAAATTACGTATTTACGGAAACCTAATAATCGGTTTCGAAATAAAGCTTTTCGTAATCGAAACGTATAATTTATCATTACCGTAAAAACCATTAATAATTACCGTATTCGAAAATACTAAGTAAAGTATTTATCGTATTAATTATTAATATAATTATTTCGTATCTTTAGTTTAGCCTGGATAATACGGCTTAAATCTAACGACCTTGCATAAAAGTATTATCTATTTTAATTAAATATTTTATACTTTAATTTTATTAATAATAAAGTAATATTAACGTTAATCAGTTATATAATTTGTTAATTATTATATTTTATTTATCTTTAAATAATTTTATAATATTAAATTAAAAACTTTTATCATCGTTTATAATACTTATAAAGAAAATATCGTTTTAAGTATTTAATAACCTTTCGTTTTCGAATTATAACATTTATATCTTAATTCCTATTAAGTATATTAGAATTTAAGTAATAATGTTAGCAGTTATAATAATTAAATATAGAAATTTAGCGAATAGCGTATAGTTATTCTAAGAAAGATTAAAAAAATCTGGGGGCAATTATCTTTATATATACGTTTAGCTATATAAAGAATGATTCCTAGATAAAGAGTGTTCTAAGTAGCAGCTATAGCCTAGATATACTAGCCGCGAGTATTTAAAAGTACTAATTACCGATACGCACTTTTACGTCAGGTAACTTTATTTACGTAATTTTTAAAATTAAATTTAAAACTTTAAAAAATCGATTAAAAAGTTGTTAAAATCTTTAATTTATATAAGAATTAAACTTTTATCTTTATGATTTTTATTTAAAATAAAGCTTCGTAATTAATCGTTATATTAAAAAACCGGCCTTTTAAACTAAATCTTATATATTTTTAAATTTATCTTATATCTTTTTAAGTTTTATATTAATTATTAATCGTTCTAAGTTTACCTTGTTATATAATTTTATAAATTCGTTAGCAAAATTAATATTACTTTTTATATGTTAAAAGTTAATATTTCTTTCTTAAATTTTTTAATATACGTAATAATATTCTATTTAAATATAATGTTTTTTTCGTATTATCTACGTTTCTTTTACTTATTTAAATGTACTTATATTATTTTCTAAGATAAAAATGTAAGAATACAGCCCCCTGTAGCCAAGAAGACTAGGCTAGGACAGGACCCTATATAAATCCTGATACGAGACTGTCTAACAACAGTCGCTGATACGACCTACGGGGTTCGTGGCTCAGTTGGAGCTAACAATTGGTCTGAATATCTGACAGTACTTTATATTTATATAACTTTCTTATAATGGTATATTTCTTTTTTAATACCCATATAATACTTATATAATACTTTTAAGTAATTTTATTAAAAAACGTAAATTTAAAAATTTTACGTAAAAGGTTCTCTTTAATTTCTATAAAGATAACCTTAAGTTTTATTTTTCGTTTTAAGTCTTTTATAGCTTTTTTTAAGGATAAGCCGTTATTTATAATAGAAAATAACTTATAAATATTAATATTCAATATATTAATTATCTATTCGTATTCGTAAACATTTCGAATTACCTGATCGGTATTTTTAAAGTTACTAAGATAGTTTTTATTATTACTTAACGTTAATAAATTAAAATAAAAGGTATATAAATTACCATCGCTCTTATTTTTTTATTAAATTAAAACTACTTTTAACTTTTTAATTAATTTTAAACTTTATTTAAAACTCTTAAAATATATAATTAAAGCATAATCTTTTATAGACGTCTCTTTTTACCTTTAACTTACTTAATTTCTTAATTTATATCGTCGTTTAAAACGACGTTATTATTTTTACTTTGTATTTTTCCGCCTTATTTCTAATAATATCTTTAAAGCTAAGGGTTTACTTAATTTTTCCAGGTTTTCGTAAATAGTAACGTATAATATTATAACTTACCGCCTTTTAATAGGTAGACCTTATTATTATATATCTCTTAATAATTTATTAATATTTTTAACTCTACGATCTATTAATTTTTTTATTTTAGTCCGATAGTTTTTAATAATTAAAATTATATATTCCATATTAAAAACTTAAAAATAATCGGTATTAAGTTTATATAATTTAATCGACTCGAACACGTTTTAAAATATTAGATTTATATTACATCCTTTATTATAAATTAACTTATTTTATTAAGAACATACGATATTATCTTTGTTACGAAATCTCAGAAATATATCCGGATTTTTAATTATACGAAAATTATACGTATTTAGTTTTATTAAAATTATATTTTTCGTTTTATAATTCCGTTTTAATATTAATTATATAAATTAAAAATTACTAGTTTCATACTTTCTATAACGTAAAAGTTTGTAATTATTATCATATTAAATTCCTTACTACCGTTAAAACGTAAAATATATATATTTTTTACGTTTATTTTTTTTTCCGGTAATAACGTTTTTAAACGTTTTATAATTTACGTAATATACGTATATAAATTTTATTAATTATTATATTTATTTTTTAAATAAATAATATTTTTTATAACGTAATAAATTATTTATAGTAAAACCGAAATACCCTATATTTTTAATATTAATAGCTTTAATTAAATTTACGTCGTATTAAATAATTTTTAATATATTTTCTATATCTTTAAAGATTTATAAATAATATTTTCTATATTTTTCTTTCGTTATACGTTATATAAAAGATATTTTTTATATCGATAAGGTTTAAATTTATCTTTATAGACCTTTTAATAGTCTTGTCGGCAATTGGTGCTTTCAGGTGCCCGCGGCTGGTGCGTCTAGGCTGCAGATGCTGCCCAGGACAGCCTTTGTCCAGGAACCATCCTTTGTACAGCTAAACGTGTATGTAAGGGCGATTGCCCCCAGACTTCTTCAGTCTTTCCTAGAATAACCATGCGCACTTTGCCAGATTCCTGCATTTGATCACTGTGACTGCTGACAAGTCTATATTAATTACTTGGTATTAGGGTAATAAAAGCGGTAATACTAAAAAATAATTTTCTTTACGACTTCGTCCGTTATTAAAACTTTTCCGTTTTTAAGAATGTTCGAAAATACGCGTTTTAAATTATTTATCAGGTTATCGCCGTTTTTCTTACCGGATACTTTCCTTAATACGAATCTTTATTAATAGTTTTTATCGTTTATTATGTCTAAGGCTTTATTAATAAGCTCTGGCTTTTTATAAAGTTACTAAAAAACTTTTTTTAAAAGTATTAATTATTATTAACTAAATCTGCTTAAGGCTTATTAACGCGTTATAATTTAGATAACTTTTTTATTTATAAAATATTTTCTCGAAAATATATTTAAAAGAAAGTTATTAATATATAGCATATACTTAATTTTAATTTCGTTTCTTTTTCTATTAGGCCTTTTTATAAGCTATTTAATAAGGTTTATAAAAATGGTAATTATAAGTTCTTTATTTACTATAATTTGAATTTCCTTAAACTTAATATATATTAAAGTATTTTATTAAAAAAATCGTTAACGTTATTCGTAATATTAACGTTTAATTTTAAATTTTAAAATAATTTATTTAGATCGTTCTCGTAAAAGAAATAGATATATAAAAATATAACGGTTTTTATAATATTTTTTTTAAAACACTCGTTTATTTGTAAGGTTATTAGGTTCCAGCCGTATTATTCAGGCTAAGCCAAAGATACGAAGTAATTATACCAATAATTAATACGATAAATACTTTACCTAATATTTTCGAATACGGTAACTATTAATAGTTTTTACGGTAACGATAAATTATATTTCGGTCGCAAAAAGCTTTATTCCGAAACCGATTATTACGTAATATCGACAAGCTTTAACCTTGATAAACTTTATACTTTTTAACTGGTTTAGCAGGGGGAATCTCAGATAATAACTTAAAAGATGTTAAGTTTTTCGCGGTAAACTTTAAGTTCGTATAAGATAGCTTTACGACCCTTTGCCAGTTTTACGTCAACCACCTTTTTTAACCTCGATTAATTTTAAAGCTTTTTAAACCTTTATTAATTAAGATAATCAAAATATACCGGCCAAGTTTAAATATAAAGTCTTAATATTCCGTTCTTCCGGAATTTCGACGGAAACGGTCTTAATTAAATTACCCGAATAAAATATATCGATATTTTTATTAATATTAATAACCTTTCCGAAAAAAATCGAATTTTACTTTTAATTTTCGAATACGATTTAATTTAAAACGGCGGAAATAATTAATTTTTGCGTAAATTTATATTAAAAAATATCCGGTTTATAAAAAATTACTGGTAAAATTGGAAAATAACGATAACGGGTTTAAAAACGTCGAAATTTAACTTTTAAATCGATATAAGGAAAATTACGAACGATAATTTATCCGGTTATTCCGGATTACGAAAACCGTCCAGAATTCCGTCAAGAATAATCGTCGATAGGGGCATAACTGGGCAGTCTAAAGTCACCTTAGAATGAAACGCCTATAAGAAGGTTGGGGTTTAGTGAAACTTAGCAACCGATAGCATAATCTATCCATTTGTTCAATTTGGTTTTACGATTACGTCTTCTTTAAAGAGAACGCTCGTTTATTTATAACTTAAAGTAATTAATCGCTTAAGCTTTAAGAAGTTTAATTATTAAAACTCTTTAAACTTTTTTTAAATTATCTTATTATATTATTATATAAGGTTCTTAAATTGTTATTTTTTAACGTAAGCGTTAAAAGCTTTTCCGTTTAATAGGTATAAATTCTTTAAGCCGTTAAAAATACATTGCTTTTCGTTCCTATTACCGTTATAAACATTGTAAAATTTGTTACTTTTATAGTTTTATTTACTGTTACCTTGACGTTAGCTACGCATTTTTTTTTTCCTTTGCCGTTTCTCTTTTTTTACGGCTTAAGGTAATTTTTCGTTAAATACCTGTATTTTCTATAGTTAAAGCAAAGTAACTTTTCGTTTTTATTTTATACGGGCCTGTTATCTCGGGAGCTGTTATTATTATTTCCTTTTCTCTTACTTTTTTAGGCGTTATAGAACTTTCCCTTTCTTTTTTTTTTTTTTTTTAGTACGATTATAGAATTCGCTGTTAAAGTTATCGATTAGCTGTTAAAAGAAGTAATTAATTTGCTTAAGTATTAATTAAATTATTTTATTCTAATTACTAACGCGATCTTTTATAATAATAAGAAAAATAGTAATTTATTATTTTAATTTGAGTTTTATATTATAACTTTAAATTTTACGTAATAGTGTTTAAAACTTCGTTATAAATTATATAAAGTTTCCCTTATTATATATAATCTTACTAATTTTTTTCTAAGAGGACCTTTATCTAGCTTTGCTTATAATTACGTAAATTTTCTTAAAAGTCTTTAATATCTTTATTTTCTTTTTAACACCTATAATTAACTTTAAAAACGCTTTTTTATATATTTTAATAATAACTTTTACTAATAATAACTAATTAAATTATTTCAGCTTTATATTATTCTTAAAATTAATCTTTTTTAAAAGTAAAAATTAAAACGTTACTTTAAAACTTTTAATTAATTTAACCTATTAAATAATTTTCTTATTTAATTAAAAGTTAAAACGTTTTTAACTTAACTTTACGTTTTTATTATTAAACTTTTTCGGGAACTTCCGAACAAATCTAAAAATAAGCTATCCGGATCGCCGAGGTTCTTACGTACTATACTTTTTTCTTTTCGTAACTTTATTTTTCTTTATTTTTCTTTTTTTTTCCTTTTTTTTCGAAAAATCAGATTTTTTAATAAACTATTTTCTTATCTTCGTTTTGCTTTTTTTAAAGGGTTAATTTCTTTTACGTTATTCTTAACAGCGATAAAGGTTTTTTATAAACCCTTATCTTTTAAACGTTTCGTAAAGCATTTCTACAAATATTTATATTTCGTAAATTCCGTATTATTTTTAATTAAGGCGGTTTTTATTAAGATATATTTCCGAATTAAGATATATTTAATAATCGCTGTACTATATTATTTATTCCCTTTATTATATTATTATTTTTCTTTTAATTAAAACTTTAAACTTTTTAATTTTATTTTTAATTGATTTATATTTATGTTTCCGTATTTTAACATTTTCCTTAAACTTACTTGAATTTGTACTTAAAAATATAAATAATTTATTTAATTTTAATTAAGGCTATTTATTTTATATAAAGTCTTACATCGGTTTCTTAATTATTATTATTAAAGTAATAAGGCTTTCTACGAGAAAGTTTCGATAATAAGTTCTTTTTTTATCGTTACGCTTATTACGGACTTTTATTTTTCCTCTTTGTTATAAAACTTTTTATCTTAAAAGTTCTTTTAATCACGAAAAAAGAAATATGTCGCCATTTATATATTTTTCATTTTTTATAGGAATAAAACTTTTATCGGGTAAATTACTCTATTCGGCTGTAAAAAACTACTTTAAAATACGCTTTTATTAATTTATTTATTATTATTAAATACTTATTATTTTTATTAATTTAACTTATATATAATTATTTCGTTTAACGTATTACGGTTATTAACTAAAAAAATATTACTATATTAGTAATTATAATAATTAAATATAAGAATTTAGCGAATAACGCATAGTTGTTCTAAGAAAACCTGAAAAAATTTAGAAATATTCGCCGTTATGTACGTTTAGCGATATAAAAAATAGTTTCTGGATAATAACTATTCTAGGCAGTAGCTGCAGCCTAGATACACCAGCCGCAGACATCTAAAAGTACCAATTGCCGACAAATAACTTTAAAATATATATTACTAAGATTTAAGTTAAATCGAGTATATCGGGATATACTAAAAAATATATCTAGTTCCGTATTAATTATTATATATAAAATAAAACCGATTTTTTTAAATATTTATTAATATAATCTAAATAAATTAAATTAGAATTTAATAATAATCCGATATTTATTATTAATGTATTTAAGAAATTATTTAAATTTTTATTCATAGCCTTAGAAATTAGATCATCCTTGCCTATCTAGAAGTCCGGCTGTCGTGATAGAAATGGTAACTTAAACGGGTCATATATCGCCTCCTTATCGCCGGTCGTACGTAAGTGCCAAGTCGTCACCTACCGATATGTTAAATATCGAAAAACTGCTTAGCTGCAGGAGAGCCTTTTAGCCACTTGTCCAGGTGGAGTTCCAAAACGGTTATCCGGCTCAAAGACCAAAACGGAAGGTGAGCGTTAAAATATTAAGGGTGGTCGGGGCTAGTAAAACCGGGAAAGGAAGGGTGGGCTGATGTCCAGCCGGAATATGTTAGCAGATACGGTCGTGCCGCATGTTCGATATTGCGGCAAAGGCGTACCTGTGAACTCACTTTTCTTATTTGGGCGTCGCCAATATATGGGAGAACTGAGTAAGGGTTATGCCTAGTCGTCCCATTTTTCGCAGCTCGTCACAATAAGGCAGCGCTAAAACGATAGGCAGTCCAGTGGGCCCGCCTGCCGTGTTTACTATTCGCCCAGAGACCCATAGGCAAGGGATGATGAAAATTTGAGCATAATAGCTATAAATGCAACCGGCGGCGGTATAGGGGATTATAAGGAGTCAGAGTGTATTAGGGACTATTAGCAACTACTCTAGGAGGCCACCTACCACCGCCATAGCCAACCTCAACTCCACCATGGATCCCCTAATGCGGGCACGAATCTGCCGAATTCAGGGACCGTACTGAGTCCAGTCGATAGCCGACACGTCATCATAGCACCTCGCCGGCTGAGCAAACTCATGGCTGGCCTCGCTGCCCTCGGGGAGTTCCTCCAGAGTCGCGCACTCCGGAATCAAGTGGATGGCGACGCAGCCCTCGGGGATGTCGCGCTCTGGCAGGGCGGTTTCGTCGTTCCACTTGTCGTAGGCGAAGCGGATGGTGGTGTAGTTCTTCTGGTAGTACGGCTCGAACTGGTTGCAGGCCGTGAAGGTGCCCACCGCCGGCCAAAACAGGTACGCGTAGGGCTCCGGGTCGCGGGTGACGCCGACGCCCTGGGTGCCCGAGCCCACGTTGACCATGACCACGTGCTTGCCCTCCGGGCCGGTCTCGTCCTTGCCCTGGACGTAGATGCCCCAGTTGTAGAGGCCGCCGTCCGCCAGGACGTGGCCCTCATTGTAGCGGATCTCAGAGGCGGTACCTACGAGCAGTTAGCTTTCGCTTCTATTCGCCCCCGCACACCAACATCGGCGATCTTGCGCACCGTTCAGATAGAAGATTCTGCCGCCGTCGGCCTCTAGGACAGCATCGTTCATCCCGGCGCCAGTGTGGATGGTGTTGAAGTACCGGCCGTTCGCGGAAGGTTTCAGATCCTTGGCAGGGTCGGTGACGTTGGCCACCAGCCTGAACCCAAGCGAGGTGGAGGGTACCGGGTAGTTCGGCACTTGACGCGAAGAAAGAGGCACGGCAGAGACCGCACCGACGAGGGCGAGGGACAAAGTCTTGCTCAACATCGTGACCGTCTGAGTAGATATCTGAGTGGAAGATGTGCAAAAGGTGTGTGAATGGGACTGCTGCCTTGCGAGTGGGTAATGATTGTGGTGATGGTTGTGACGATGATTGTGATGATGGTTACTCCAGCCCAACGGGAAACCCAACGTCTTTATAAAGAACTACTCACGTCAACTTTGTCGTCCATGACGATGCTCCCCCCGAGGAATTCGTATGCGCTGGCCCGTCGATACGAGGAATGGCGTCAGCATCGCTCCACGAAGCTGCAACAGCACAACGGGAGAGTAGAGGTGAACGGTATGGGATACGAGGAGAGTCGTGGATTGCAAGCAGACATAATACGAGCTTTGAAGATCCTTCTAGGAATCGAGAGCCCACTTGCGATAACCTCGAGGAGTCCAGGATGGGGCTGAATGGCATGACACGGCTGAGCGGCCGAACCCCGCCGATGGGTCTGGCCGTCCGTATGCGGCATCGTAGCCACCTGAAAACAGAATGGTCAAGTGGATCTGAGGTGAGCTGAAGACTTCTTTCTAAAAAGTCCTCAAAGCCGGCAATGCTACACTGTCGGTTTGCCCCACTACATATACTGCTGCCTGATGATAGTTCCACCATCCTCGACATAGATCTCTAACAACACGAGGTATATTGGGTCTGGTCTCGAAACTGAGGCTTGTTGCATTATGATGCTAGTACTCGATTCCTTGACACCGCCTGTACGAGTCTTGAAAATCGATTCATTACCATTAAAACACGCCAGTCCACCTTTGTAACGGTTCTCGAATGTAATACCCTCAAAACTCATCCATAGCAAGTGCCTGACCCCTAGGTGCTTGGTCAAAGTCTAGTGGACTGTGGACTGTTCCTTCAAGGGATTGTGTTCGTCCCTGCAACCACCACCGCTACACGGATCCTATATTTTAAGGAACTGATGTTATGGTGCGCACAAAGTACTATGGTCACAAAGGACACAGTCGGAGATGCGCATTGTTCACTAAGCGCTATGTTCGCAGAAGTTCCCCTTTGTGTTATCTTCAAACGCCTGGCCGGAACCAGCACATATGTACTCTCCGAAATGCAAAGTCCATAACATCTGTCCATGGTTTCCTTATTTGGTAATTCCAAGATTTCCATCTTATGTCCGTCTCTTGTCCAATTAATGCTCGTCTATAAGAAATAGAGGCTCTTGTTTTTATTAATCAAGCCCCTTTTCCATAATATACACCAGGCATTCGTGTGAAACTCTACAACCCGCAATTAATTCGGCTCTGAAACTGTAAAACTCCCGATTGTAGGTTTTCGAAATTATATAACCTACGATCAATCAGAATATTACTTGATCAAGACGGTGTAGGTCGTCCTTTGAAGCTGAAGCTTGGAGAACCGTCTACCCCGCCAGCAACACGGCAGGGAAACGACAACAGGGGATAGGGAGGCTAGGAGAAGACAAGACGAAGCTGTAGCTAGGCTTCGAGAGGAGTTAAAGTGTGGGCGTCTGGCAATATGCGTTGGATCTAGCGTCACTATTTATTCGGCCTACGGTGAAAAGCATCGCTTATCAGTATGCGAATTTTCTAAATTAGTCATACTTCCCTATAACTGAAAATCCCGTTATGTATATTTTCCATCTAACCGCTCGCGATCGAATCTTGAATTTCCTGACACATGCAAAGAGCATTTGCTGATTTATATGTGGCAGGGCTCGGTTGTATTACCAATGGGCTTGATTACTTCGAAGACCAGGCTAAGACACTTGGAGACGTGGACGAGCACAGGCACGATATTGATCGGACAAGACAACTTCTGCAAGACCCCACCGCCGCAGCTCACGACTTACTCGATGCCGCGCATAGGTTACAGTGCCTTTTGTCCAAGCGCCCCGACCTTTTCTCTGGCTGGCTGAAACACCAATTCAAGACTTTATACACATTCGTGGACAAGAAGGCTATTCTCGACAGCCTGAAGAAACTACATCAAAATGGGGCCATGCTGCTGACTACAAACTATGACGATTTACTCGAGAAACACTGCAATACGCCCCTTCTTGATCGCTCGGATCCTAACTGTCTCATGTCATACCAACGAGGATCTCTCGATGCGGTATTCCACCCTCATGGCTATTGGAGGAACGCGGATAGCATCGTGCTGTCCGCGGAAGATTACTATGGCGTCAGGGGAGACAGCGATGTGCAAGTCTTGAGACATATTTTGGCTAGCAAGACCGTGCTCTTTGTCGGTTGAGGAGGAGGTTTGGCCGACCCGAACCTTGGGAAGCTCTTGGAATGGATCGGAGAAAAGCACAGAAAGCGTGGTGCCACTCACTATATCCTACTCCAAAGGGACGAGGCGAACCCAGTAACTAAACTAGCCTTGAATCATGTCAAGTGCGAGAGCTTTGACGATATTGGCCGTTGGTTAGGAGACCTGCTCGGTGAGAATGAACGACGTGATGGCGCAAGTAAGTCGCTCGGGATAATGAGATTGTTACGGGCCTAATCACAGCATCGCAGTGGACGAAATTCCGGAGAATAGCCATCGGCGACAGATCCATACCTGGCTCTCGCCCAGAGACCAGACTGAATTTCTCAGTTATCACTTCGATCTTCAAGGGCCAGTCGACATCGTTAACGATATCACTAAAAGTAAAGGCATCTGGGAAATGAACGATCTCTCACCAATAGGGGTGCTAGGAGCCGGTATGGCCTGTCGTTCTCCGTCGTTTACTAAGCAGACCGACTCACCATGTACATTTATAGAAGGATCCGGCAAGACGATGTTCTGTGCATCGGTTATCAAGAGTACACAAGAATGTTGTCGGCTGGCAGATTATCAACGGTCTCGAGACTCTCTCGCCTACTTCTTCTGCACGACACACAGCGTGTACGAGAGGAAACCGATGAAAGAGGATCACGACTTCAACCAATTCTTACGTAATGCCATATCACAACTATGTCCACCCGGTCATGTGTTTGCAGAGCTTCAGGAGGTGCTTATTCAGATAATTGACCAGCTTAGTCGAGTCTCCGTTCCCACGAATGGGGATACGATCCAGCCGGGAGAGACGTACCTAATTATCGATGGGTTAGACGGACTTCCGATACACAAACGAGGCAGCTATTTGGCCTTCATAAGAGAAGTGGCCGGTCTAGGTCTTCCCCACTTCCACCTACTCGTTACCTATCGAAACCAAGCCAGGATCAAAAAGTCGCTGGCGAATGGTGAGCAATGGAGGAAATATTCGTGCGATCCAAGGACCACCAAGCATACGATGACAGAATATATTTCAGAGAGCCTCAAAAAGGATCCCCAGCTCTGCGAGATACAAAAAGGCATAAAGAAAGATATCCTGGCGAGACTGCGGGACTCCGGGAAGAGGCAAGTCAATCTCCAACTCTCCGCTACCAGTCTAAGGTCCCGGCTGAACTAATGATGAGCCCCCTGAAGCTTCCGATGGGTGCACTGGGGGATCCAAGACCTAAAACAGTTGAACAGTTTTACGCAGGCACATAATGACACTGTTATACCGCCGCGGCCAAATCCACCGTCATCAGACGACGATAACAACTCGTCAGACGTCGTTAGCGCCACATCTGATAACAGCTCAGATGACAGTGGCCGCTCGAATGGCAAACGCTCTAGCGGATCGCAGACCGGTAGGAAACGGGGCAAACCGCAGACCGGCGGAAAACCGAAGTAAGGGAGTAAGAATTAATTGCCCAGCAAGGTGTTTATAAGATATGACGTCCAGTGCGAGGGTTATCGCATCTAATATAAACCTATCTGTTACTATACCTATCCGGCCAATGGTTTCCATCCGAACAAGTGTGCGTACCATAACACCAGTTCCTCGAAGTTGAAAAGATCGGGCATAAGCATCCTGGGCTAAGCCTTCCCTGATACAAGGTTAAGCTCCGCTAAGTACATACCCCTGACTTCACTAATAACATGTGTCGCAGTGGACTCTATGGGCCTTAGGACTTCGCCCTTTGCCAAAATCCAACTGATCTCTTAGGCAATATCATTTCCTGAGACTCAGTATCGAGACCATAGGCTCTCTGCATGTTAAGCCTTTTACTTGTGGCTTGTGTTCTCCTGGGAGGACGAAAGCGCTCGCAATATTGACATCAGGCATGCTTCCCATGTCCTCCAGTTCCGCTTCGTCCGCCTTCTTCTTGTCCATCCTATTGCTGCTTCTGATACTGGAGCGCTCGCCCTTTACGTAGGTACTGCAATTGGATCTGGATCCACCAGCACCGATATCCGCGTATGAAGCTGTGGCTGCCGGCGCTCGAAAGGAGAACCTTGAAGCTGGCTAGGCAACCAATTATGACAGCGATGCTCGACTCAATGCTCGTCCACAGTGTTAGCCAAGACGACTCAGGCCTGAGTTCGTCGGGCCAATTGAATAGGGCACGGACGACAGCAAATACTGCGACAGTCCTCCCCAGGCGAGGCACGCAAACAGGGCCAAGTTTCTGGGCAATGCCTACGAATGCACAATCGCGCGATAACCATGACTCCCACCATGCCGCACAAGGTCCACATCAGCCCCTTTATTACGGTTCAGAAAAGCGAAAAGAAGCGTGTCCCTGGGGTTCGTACCCACCATCAAGGACGGACTGGCTCAATTTTAGCAGAAATCCCATTTGGCCAGGACCAGCTGACTTGGACATGGTAGGTTAACGCTTTTCTTGTTGTACGGACCGTGCCGAACCGGACAGAATCCCCATGGAAACATCACAGCCTTGTACAGGTTGCCGGACATAGGACGGTAATTAAAGAGGGCTTTTGAAGCTCGCAGCACTTCGACCTTGATCCTTCACGCCATGCGTAGGTTCCGCAAGAATCCCCCACCATGACCATCCATATTGGCTGAAACAGACACATACTGTCGCAAAAGCGACGCCGCTATTGCGTTGCTAGCAATAGCGTTACATATACCCGCGACACATACTAGGATCACATATATGAACAGGTGGCGCAAAGAGATTGGGGCAATAATGTTGTCATTGCTTATTTTATATGACGGATTCTTAAATGAAATCGGGTTCCGTAACTTTACAACTTATTTGAGTAGATACTCTGACGTACAAAGTGCTAAATTTAGAAATAATGGCTTTTTATGCTGATGTAGCGGATTGAAGAGAACGGTACGGACTCAGTTCGGCTGCTTATAGTGTAAGAATGGGTGCCAATGCAAGTTACGACGTCCAGTTGGTAAGGCGTGAGTGAGTCTGCCGCAAGCCGCAGAACGCAGTCGCCCGCTCTGTCACCGCAGGACGCCCCGCTATGAGGAAGACTTACCGGGCCACCCTACCCATTCCGTGATAGCCTGATTGATTAATATACACAGAAGACGAACCCCGCCAGCCTTTATGATGAGCGACAAGGTTTGCCCTTGGGCTGAAAGTCTGAGGAGGACCCTCTCACTATTGTGGTAACGGGAGGAGATAAGACTAAAGTAACATAAGCCCAGTCCCAAGCACCAGGCTCAGGACGCGGTTCCGCAAGGGGAAGGGCTAGTCTAACGGAGCGAAATTACAGCGTTATGTGGCGTTAATCCAGTATAGCCCTCATCTAATGCAACAGCGTTTTCTTAGTGTTAATGCTAAAAGCGAACCTTGAAAACCGATATACCATCAATTAATCCGTACACCGTCGCCCCTTTCCGAATATGCATAGCCTTTGCCTGTCTGCGACAAGGGACATGCGAGGATCTGGGAAAGGGTTGATGTCCTCTATCCGGTATGAGCGATACTTCCGGAAAGCGCTACCTCGAGAGATTCCAGAGGTCATCGGACCCAGTTTCAGATATCCCTCGAGGCTGCCTGCGTGGCGGCGCCGCACAGGACTCCGGCGCCGAGGATCCCGCCGTCGTGGCAGGGGCTGAGGACAACCTTGACCGGCGGTGGCCCGTTGCCGCCGAACTCGGCCTCGAGGATGGCGTCGAGGAAGCCCTGGCAGTCCCTCAGGTAGTCCTGGAAGTGGCTGATACACCCACCGGTGTACCCCACGCTCAGTGTCATCATCGTCTTCTCCTTGTCCAGTTCCGGTTCCGTCGTCGCCGTCGGTGATGCCGATGGTCCCTTGGATAATACAGCCTGCGGGGCCCCGTTCTCGTCGCGGAGGAGCGGGATGTCCCCGGCGCAGGCGAGCAGTCCGATCACGCCGGCCGCGACGAGGCCCGCCGCCCTCGTCTCGATTGCCTTTGCGATTTCGTAGAGGACCAGCGCGATGTTTTCGGACCATCGGAAGGGCGAATTTGCTGTCGAAGATGGGAATTCGCTCTCGAGTTTCCGGAGCAGCGTCGGGGCTTCAGGGGGGTGGAAGTGGCTTAGGAAGGTCGTCGTCAGCCCGAATCTCTGTTGCAGCCGCGTGGGCAACATCTCATCAGTGTAGTCTAAATGGGATCGCAGGTAGTCGATCAGAATGAGCCGTCCCAGCTCGCCTAGATATCTCCCGGCTGTCATATACTCCAGAGGCTATCACAATCTAGATTAGTAAGGGCCGGATCTAAAATGTCTCAGCAGCACTTGTAGACTTCGTGCGCCTTTCCTCGAGTTTATAACCAACGGGATAATCCAATGTGAGATTGGGAGCTATTATAATATGCTTTGAACAGGGATGAAGGGTTCCAAATCCTCACCTGAAATCCGGGCTTCTCGCCTTCGGAGTCAAGCCGGCGGTCCCACTTGCTGACAAGACCGAATTTGTGCAACGCCGAGGCGGAGCCGTTGATGCTCCACTCCGTGTTCACCGCGATCTTCAGGTCTTCTATAGGGTCATCGGTTAAGCCTCTCACCTTCCCGGGCAGCTTATCCCGGTGGAGCATGCGCCTCGGGAGAGATATCGTGGCATTACTACCCGTGCCGCAGATGAGGCCCATCACCGCTTTGTGGGTCTCGTCCTCTCGGGATTGATAGATGAAAGATACCAGCGTCGCGACGGAATCGTTCAGGATAGCCGTAACCTTTATTGGCGGGAGACGGAGTTCTCGCCTTTTCGTAGCCGTCTGCTAGATGGGTCCCAAGGTCTAAGTTTGAGGAGATAACGAAGCCTTTCCCCATCGGCATAAGGGTGGCTTCGGAGATAGTGTTCTGCTTCATCGGAAAGGAGAAGGTAACGCCCATAGGCAACGGGACGTCCTTAGGTAAATGGAACTTCTCGCATCCTTCTCGAACCACTTCGGCAATGCATTTGCCGATCCATGTAAATAGTTCGTCGGGATGCCGACTCTTGAGATTCTCCAAGATGGGCCATGATTTCTCAAAGGCCTGGCGGACATGCGGTTCTTTGCTGTTGAGAGTCTGGTCCGGCTTGGGATCGTACTTGTCACCGCCAAGGAGCTCGATGAAGCCGACTCTCAAATTAGTTCCACCGCTGTGAGAAGTCAGTCGAGTTCCGTATCAGGAGAATCTCCCTTTCGTAAGGCGTACATGTCGATAGCAAGATACCTGCAACGACATTAGCTTGAGCGAGACCGTAATGTATCTGAATTTCTTCAAGGGCAGGTTCGGGACAAAGCTACTAGCATGTACCTGGGGGATGAAGTGGGTGGCAGGTAACATTAAGGTCTTGGATACATACCGCCCCTTTTCCTGTCCGGCTTCTGGACGTAATATGGATTCAGCAATTGGAGTGGGAAGAAACTGATCGGTAGATTCGGCTGCCAACCGCTCAAAGGTCAGGCGGAACTCTCTTGCTAAAGCCGTTGCTATGCCCACATCCATGTAGAGAGGTCGAAGGAAGTCTCTCATATCGAACTTCCGAGACGTGGTATCCATGTTGACTTGATATGGAATGAAGGATGACACTCAGTATAATCTCCTAGTGGTTGAACCCAGCAGATACCTCCTAACTGCGATATTGCTCGACGTCGCTACCGACCTCACATGTACTCCCAGAATGAGTGTGTACGACTGCTGCAGGAACGCCACGATCTAACAAACTATTGGTCCTTGGAGAAGTCGTGCATGTGGCGGTACCTGATTACCTAGCTGCATCAAAAGTCAGCACTTGCATGAAAGGTATTTGACGAGAGGATCTCATAACTGCCCATGTGAATACCATATCCGATTGGGAGACTTGCACCACACTATGTCTGACCGTACCAGGCGGATTTAATAAACTTCAGACGAAGTCAACGATCTTGCTCCAGTGCCCGAGTGAGTCATTAAGTACCCAGAGAAGAACCTAGAGTCCACCCGAACGAAATATTCAAATCCGCCAACGGATCTTTTCACATCTGCGACTGCCAGAGATGCCCTTGTTGTTGGGGCTGTTGAGGCTTTCTCTCTCCTATTTCGGCAAGGGGGGTACGTAACGAGATAGTAGTATGTGCATCAGCGCGAAGAAGGACACTAGGTAATATTCGGAAACAAGCTTTTTTCTAGGTACGCATGTTTTAGGGACGGCACTTGGTCTCGGATTTCAATTTGCAGCCATTAGGTAATCCCATGTGTACGGGGTATGTATGGTAAAATAGACGTGCAAATGCGAGGTCCCAGGATTGCGGTTCTTATTTCAAAAGCTGAAACCCTTCTTTAACTTCCGTCCTTCTTTCCTGAGAATACCCGCGTGGACATGGCAACAGGCTCTTCCGATAACCACGATATGGGGAAGGGTGCATAGGTGATGACGGTAGGGGTTCCGAATATGGTTAGAGCTAACTTAGGGGGCGGGCAAGGTGGTGGACAAAATATTTGATAGTGTCAATGGGCGTGTTGTGGCTCTGGGCACTATCAATATTTTTGTCCACCACCTTGGCGGGTAAAAGTAACAGCTGATCTTTTCGTTCTTCCTTCGTGCCAACCCTTCCCCTTCCAATCTCCTTGCCTTATTAGCGCCTCCACATATCTGAAATGGAAATCCATTACTCACCATGCAACGTACTGAAAGTCTGGGGTGGATCCCCCTGCTCCCTTATCTTCGGCATCTCTCCAGGTCCAGGTACATACCCAACTTACCCAACCTGCCAACTTACCCTTACCCCTGCCATCATCTTCAGGGTCCAAACGGGAATAGCATCTAGTAATCAACCGCCAACAGGTCCCGCGATAGCCTTTGGAATTTGATTTATTGCTTTGTTTACATCGTAAATGGCTTACAAGAACAGCCTACCCATCATGGATGAGAAGCGACCGATGCGCTACCGCGCCCGCCATCGCCATCGCTGGGTCGCCGTCCTGTTCATCGTCACCATCCCCCTCTACATGCTGTTCAGCTCCCGCGCCGTCTCGAGCTACGCCGGCCGCTTTCTACCGGTATCGTCCTCGCAAGCACCGTCGTCCTCGTCGTTATCTGCCACCACTACCACCACCACCACGAGCCTCGAGAACCCGCCCGTGCCCCTCGAGGTCCATATCATGAGCAAGTGCCCCGACGCCCGAGACTGCCTGAACGACCTGATTCTGCCCGCCATGGTGCGCGTCAACGAGAAGGTCAACTTCACGCTCTCCTACATCGGCGCGCCGACCGAGAACGACGGCATCGAATGCAAACACGGCCCCAAGGAGTGCATGGGCAACATCGTGCGTCCTTCCCGCCTCCCAATCGTCTATCTACGCGTTGCCCGCCTTTTGGCGGTGAGAACATTACCCTAACGTTAATACTGGTCTAGATCGAGCTGTGCGCCGTGCACCTCTACCCAGACGTCAAGGTCCACCTCGGCTTTACCCACTGCCTGACGCAGGATTATGAGGATATCCCGGATAGCGAGCTGGTGGAGGAGTGCGCGCTCGAGTACGGCATGAGCATAGGGGATCTAAACGATTGTGCTTCGAGGGACAATGGCGCCTTCGGCTTGTCGCTGCTGAGAGAGAGCGTTAAGAGAAGCGCTGACGTATGTTTTCTGCACCAAAGGTTTTAGGAAAGTCGCGACGTTTTACTAATTTGGCTCGTAGGCCGGCGTTACCAAGAGCTGCACGATCCGCGTGGACGAGGAGGTTTATTGCATACGGAACGGTGGGGAGTGGAGTGATTGTCCGAGGGGAGCCGAGGTTGATACCCTCGTCGCTACGATAGATTACCTTTACCAGCATCCTCCCTCTTGAGAGGCTCGAATATATTTGTCCACAGTTCTGACGCCTCGCCCACTGTGTAGCTCAGCGAGACCGTGTCCATGCCCGTCTCGTCGTCCCCTGCCATTGCCTCCAGCTGCTCTATGACGCTGTCCAGCCCGACCGCCTTCCCGACCGACTGGGTCGAAGTCGCTTCCAGCATGACGTGAACGATGTGGATGTGGAGGTGGTAGTACGTGGGCTGGTAGTGGAAGAACAGCTTCAGTTGGTCCGGCTCGATCCCCGGGTACGTGCTCACAGTGGCGTCGACGAGCCGGGCCCGCATGTGCCGCAGCCAGGGCACGTGCCGCTTGCGCAGGTCGCGCAGGGTCCAGAGGTCGCGCCGCTCGACGATGGCCAGCAGGTGCAGCGCCTCAACTGTGCGCCGGTCCCAGTGCAGGTTTGGCAGCATCAGGAAGCCCTCGTCGCCGTCGCGGCCCAGCGGCGTCCGGTAGATGACGTCCTCGGCCTCGGCCCGGCCTTCGATGATGTTGTACACCCAGTTCAGCCTGCCCTCCGCCCGCCCCGCCCGCTCGATCCACGGCCGCACCCGCTCCCGGTAGACCGCCGGCGTCTCCGCCACGTGCCGGAACCCCTGCCGGCTGTGCTTCTTGACGTGCTTGTCCGTGCAGGGGTATATGAGCGACAGCTTAAGGTCGGCCACTTCGTCCTCCCGCAGTCCTAGTCCCGCTTCCGCTTTGCCGCTCGAGCCCAGAAACCACGAGTAGATGTCGTTGTTCCCGAGGTTGGTGAGGCTGCGCAGGTTACGGGGTAGCGCAGACAGGTATCCCGGCGCGTCGGGGAAGGGGCCGCGCTCGAGGATCAGAAGCGCGGGCTGGGCGTCGACTCGTCCGTAAAGCGTTATGCGGCGGCCTGCATCGTCTGTGTGCCTTTCCGTCAGTCGGCAGCCCTAATCTCCAACAAGAAAAGCCCCTGTATTCGGAGGCCGAGGGAAGATGTAGGGGGAAATAGGGCCTGTGAGACTGACCACAAGAGGCCTCCCTCACCCCGCCATACCTTGATTCAGCACGCGTTCGAACTGGAACTTCGGCACGAGTGCCTCGGCACGCCTTTTGCCTTCGTCCTCCGCCATTGCGGGTTATTTACCGATAAGTTCAATACTCTGTGAAAAGGAGAGGACGCAGAAGGTGATTGAAATGCTAGGGCATCAGCTATGCAACCCAGCTGCGTATGCGGAAGGCCGTGATCTTATGCATAGGGCCCAATTCGTGCTACTTATCTAGGAGGTCTTATCGGGTACATATCAACCCCTCCCGAGGTACCTCCTTGTCTATCCGTTTTGGTGGATATCGTTCGGTGTGACTCGATTTGAGTTCCCGCCCGCAGGAGACCCCACCCAGCAACAGCCCCCACGCCAGCCTTTCCACCTCACTCGACTCTCTGACCATCTACACTAGGTAATCTCCAGGTATCTGGGTGGCTACCAGATGCTATGGAACAGGGTGCTGGTTGATGGATGGATGAGGCTTTGCACATCTCAGATGCTTACTGCGAACAATCCCATTCCCTTTCTAAGATCCAACTTAGCATCGCCTGATTAGACCTTACTGGCTCAATCATATGCCCTCCTGCTATGATTGTAGTCAAACAGTGGAAGAGTGGCCCTCTGGGAGGTCACGGTGGAGCTCCTTTTCTGCGCTCATCAGATTCTTTCCGCGCTCCAGGGAGACAGTGAGACGTTTTCCTCGGGCGAATCTGCGTGTCCGGGGAAGCCCAGACCATGAATGCCATGCAGCTGGAAGTCCGATGCTTCTCATTACCTACCTCTCTCCCGAGCCATGAGAGGATGGTGTGGAAGCTACTTCTATCTATATGCAAGATACCACTCCCTAGCTGAGATAGCCCCTCTTATGTGATGACACGTCCTTCCAAGGCCATTCTCAACCGCTTTTGGGTCAAGCTTCCAAGTTCTCTCATTTCCCGTCAGGTTTTAAAAGTCCACGAGAACAGCGCCGATGCCTTCTTTATCTACCTAGCTAGTACCTATGTACAATAAACGCGGGAACGATCATAGGTAGGGCCGGTAGGCCCTAGCGGCGGCACCGGAATACGCTACGTATGCCGGGGATCCACAACGCCCATATGCAGTACCAACTATCTCCCACAGATTTTTGCAGTGCGATAATGTGCAAAAACCTCTCGACCAAGGATCCTCGTCCGAACCGTCCGAACCGCTCGTAAAGCGGCACAGGGAAAATTTTTCTGCAGGTCAGCACCTGTTCCATACTTATTCCGCCATAACAGCTGGGCAACCCATCAACAAAGCCCGGTTAGCTCAAGTAAGGAGTCCCTCGTCCGTCTACCGAATCAAATGAATCAAATTCACTAACACTAAAAAAAGTCGGTAGAGCGTGAGACTCTTAATCTCAAGGTTGCGGGTTCGACCCCCGCATCGGGCTCAATTCCCGATGCACCTCTCAAAGAGGTACTTCGAACCTCCTTTTTTTTTCTTTTTCTTCCTCTTTTCTTATTCCCCTAGTTTCTCTCCTTTTTAGGTTTTTGTTCGCCGTTTTGTTGGTCTATAAGGCAATTTTTCATGATATGCCTGCCCGCCGATGGCAGTGGGCGTTACCCTCCAGGGCTACCCCGTCAAAGGATGAGTAGCTCAAACTGTTCCTGCCCCTGATCTAGCATCCCGCTCCCATGACACCATACGGAAATCAATATCCAAAATCTTCAGGGTGAGTATGGAGTGATGCGCCTCGAGCTGATCTTCCAAACGAGACGTATGGAGCAGCTTTCTCTTTGAGGCCGTCCGAGTGCTTGC
The DNA here is from genome assembly GCA_004155055.1 of Monosporascus sp. CRB-8-3. Taxonomy (NCBI): domain Eukaryota; kingdom Fungi; phylum Ascomycota; class Sordariomycetes; order Xylariales; genus Monosporascus; species Monosporascus sp. CRB-8-3. The sequence continues at coordinate 24,171 of QJNZ01000440.1, forward strand.
CAAGGCTATCCCCAGTCCAACTTCCGGGTGCCGTGGCTTTGAGCAAGCCCAGGTTACAGATGATGCCGACGAGTCTATTCTATGACGAGACTGCTGGACGTGAGATTTCATGAGGCACCTGATAACCACTTTTCGGAGCGTAGTGGATATTCTCACGGTACGTTGCCTCACCGCTCGCTGGGTTCCCCGTTTGTAGCCACGTCTCGTACACATACATGTCCAGCGGTTGGCGGGCGTCCAGGAAAGTATCTGAATAAGATTCAAACGTGCACACCTGAGTACTGACCAAGCATGATTGTTCCGGCTCCAGTGACTACGGGACTGGACTGCGACACAAGCCACGGGCATTAGACCATAAAGTAAAGTAGTCCTCAAACACCCGCGAGTCCGTAAGCATCTTCTACAACATGAGAACGAGAGAGCAAGAACCAAACAGGCGCTAGGGTCCGTCTTAGCCATGAGCACTACGTGACGATACGCCCTATGGTGTGCAGGACACTATCTATCAATGGAATCCTCGTATTCGGAGTTATAGCGGCATCGCCGATGAGTTCCAACACGAAGTCGTCACTCGGACGACGTGATAGACCCGGCATCTATTTGTGGCGTAGAGACTCAACTATGATGCAATTCTAGATATTGTCATATAAAACGGGATGCGGTGGCACTGGTGGCGCAGCGTTTCAAGGAGTTCCAGGGAAGGCAAGCGTGCTCTTCCTGAGCGAACTGGAGGCGTCAATTCATCTCAGCGCCACCCCTGTAGAATGGAAATGAGGCGCCCGAATAAGTTTCAAGTAGGCACCGAGCAGAGCAAAACAGACCTCCGGGAGATTACGATATGAAGGGGTGAATGACTATTCTGTCAGTGTCCCAACCTTGCTTCGTTCGCGAACCGGCCGCGGAAACAAGACGGACAGCATGTCACAGGCCCCTCACTTTCGGTTGTTGTTTAGAGAGCAGAGGGAGAACGTAAGGACGAATCTGCATCCATTGAATATTTGGCCTCTACGGGACGAATATCGAGATGAAGGTACATCACGGGAAAGCTATAGCCACCATGAACAGCTGAGCTACGATGTCGCGCCCATGACACTATCGCCAGATTGATCGTATTGATCGACTCAGGAGGCTGCCGTGATGCATCGGCAGTTTTGGTCGTCAAACCACCACCACCGAGCTTCTCTCGACACCAGGCCAAAGCCATAAATTCTCGAGAAGCCATCTGATCGAAACGACGCCGACGATTCGCGGCGTGGTAGAGAGCGGCAGTACACTCTCGGGTGTCTCGCATCTCCGGGCCTCAATGATTCCAAGCATAACACGGCGGAAGAGTTCTCGAGGTCGGGAGACCCGGACGAAGAAGTAGGCCGCGCGGTCGTCTCGTGATGTAGGGTCGCGGTTCGACCAGCACGATTACCACAGAATGCGCAGGCAGCAGACCTGAGGCTTGGGAAAAGACAAGAGGGTTAAGGATCCCTGGCCGCTGATCTAGGTACCTTCCAGTGCGCAGCCTGCTCGTCTGATCTTCAACGACCAGTCGTGATCGCGAAACAGGTGTGGCATCCACGGCTACGAGAGGGGCGGAGGGTCCTCCCCTGGATCCTCTTTTTTGGACCCAGACTATTATTTGTATGGTTTCCGGGGAGGGAGCGCAGGCAACGGAGCTCTCTTCGAACGACAGATTCCTATGGGATGGAAAACGTGTAGGAAGGACCGGGTGCGCCGGGCCGTCGAAAGGAGAGGAGCCGATTACAAGCGTAGAGTTCAAGAGGTTAGGGCACCAGGTATCCAAGCTTCGCAAGCATGTCCAGACAGCGGGCCAAGGTTGTCTGGGGAGGCTCTCTCCATGATGAACATTCGATTGCATCACGTGTCTTACGGTCTAGATCCCTCTTTGCGCACGATACTGCCCATATATCACATCGCCTTTTGGGTCACGCAGAGCATCTAGATCTTCGTGTGTGCGAAGAACAGCAAGACCAACCCGCAGATGCGGCTAACGCTGAAAAGAAAACCCGATGCCTGAAACCAATATTACACTTGACAGACGGGGAGGTCCGGTAAATGATGGAAGATGCATCGATGCTGCCCCACGAAATGACTGTTCGATAGTGGCCACACGCCATGACCTACAAGTGCGGTTGACTACGGTGATTATCCAACGTATGTTCCGCAGATTAAGGAGGTAAAGTTCAGACGACAACTCGGGGGACACTCCCGTCTGCGTAGGAGACGTCATATGACCAGCGGGATAGATCAGGATCATTGTGGGAACTTTCCCCAGCTCCGGTCTCCCTTTTCTAGACAGTCAGGGCTTCCCAACGGGCGAGATTTACACCTAATGACATGCAGATGACCGCCAGTTCCAGAAGCCCCAAACCAGGGAGTGTGCTTCATCGGCTCCTTCCAGCATGGCGTGGCACTCTGGTCTATGAAAGGGGGTCGCCTCGAGAGCCAAGATTCATGCAATTTAGGAGAACCGAGGCTCGCTTCGGTAACTACCCGGTCGATGATCTCGCCCATTACCGACTCCATGATACGCGTGGCGTTCGACGCTGCGACCCTGGCAGTCGAAACGAGGTCACGTACATAGTGTACGCCTTGTGATGGAATGCCGGCACCGCCAACGCTCTGTGGAGCTTACAATACCGGGGGTCCCGCCCGCAGGATCCAATCCGGAATGCAGCATCTCAAGAGAGCGAAGAACGCTCGATGGGGTTCCCCGCCGTGGCGATTTTGGGCTCGTCGGAAGATATACGACCATGAAAAGAAGAATGTTTGGAGGACGGCAGCCCGTGGCGTCGTTTCAGCGGAGATATCTGCAATGTCCCACCCACGCACCCGCAGCGCAAGCAGCAGAAGGTTGGGGAGCCCCTGAGGAACGACCGGCAACCCCCGTCCTCCCCCTTCCCTTCGCCCTTGTAACATAAATTGCTGATTGGTCCATAAAAATCTCCGCCCCCCGTTGCAACCCAAGATCGCGGGTTGCAAAGAAGCGAGAGAAAGAAACGGTGCCGCCGGGCCTGCAACGTCCGATTCGGAAGGTTAGCCGTCGTTCCTGGGTGGTATCACCTCTTCGAAGTTAATGCTCGACATGCTCATAGCGCAAGAGAGTAAGAAATAAGTTTGAAAGACTTCGGTGTCACAGCTATCTCGATGGTGGGCCGGCATTTCTTCTACGTTTCAGCCAATGAAGCTTGTCTCCCGAAACGTACCTGCTTAACGCAGCGAGGGGACGTGTCCGCAACCAAAAATCCGGGGAACCTTGCTAGGGCGCATCAGAGACGTTAAGGTTCTCCATTCATGTTCCCCATTCGGGTTCCTTATTAAGTTAAGATGTCCCCGCGAGATTCTTTTTGGGCTCGAAGAGCCGCAAGCACGGTTGTCTGAAAATGCTTAATAGCTGGTGGTTCCCCTCTATGAGGGACCCAGCAAATGCGTGGTATGAGCGAGGCCGCCCTTGCCCCGTATCTGACATATATTCATCACTTTAAACAATGATGCCTAGTCGTTGCTATAAACAACTTGCATACAACGAAGGCCTCCTGAGCTGATATGACGAAGCAACAATGACTGCATGACTTTGCTCGCAAGCAATTTCGGTTAGGTCGACTCGACCATGATTCAGGTCTATTAGATGCGTATACTTTGCTATCCGGGCATGCAGCTCCTGAAATCTGTGTCCATTCCATCCTTGAAAAGTGTCACTGTGCTAGATGATGTTATGGCGTACAGCCACCCCGTTCCTGTCTATTAGAGACCGGGCGAAATATCATAAGTATGCCCGGCACGTCAAACTTAAGTGTGCCCTTTTCTCATCCCTGCGACATAGCTTGCCAGGGAGCTGCACGCCCGCCATGCCATGCGGGCAGACGCGTAGTTGCTGCATGGCAATGCACATGTGCCAGGGATCCGTAAGTTTGGGGTATATAAATTGCTGCTATACCCACCCGCACCAATATCTCGTCCCGATATAGCCCTGCGAGAATTGCGTTGCCTGGCTCGAATCGCCAATACGGGCCGTTGACTCACGTGTGGAGGTCCCTGTGCTTGTTTTCTCGCCTACAACCATCCCAAACCGTCCTGATGGACTTCTAAGCCGCTAGCCGCCGCTTAGCGACGAAGCAAAGAAGCTCTCGCTAAAGGAATCGGTATTGACTGAGACAAACTGAAGCTCTGCGAGTCGTCAGAATGCATTGATAAACCGAATAGGTCCTTTCTTACCAGCTACCTCATCGCATGAATGCTCAGCAGATTTGTGTTCTGTTGAGCTCACCATACCGAGGATTGGCCAGTTCGGCGAATTCAAACGTCGTTGACATTGACACCGGCGGGTAGCAACGGAGCTTGACCCCTGTCTGACGTGGCCCGGTCCAACCAGCTTCATTCCCGTCCCAGCCCTGCAGTCGAGTGGGAAGTCGGTCCCCCTCTCCGTGAGGTGTTGCGGGGCTGGCCGTTGGAGTTTGGATGGTACCACGCTTTTTCAACGCAGTCAACAGGGCGCGACCTTACCTAACCTAGCTGAATGAATGGGATAAGGATTCCATTAGCAAAGCTGAACCGCCAATGGGCATGACATCTCCGGCCTCCGGTAAACGCACCGGAGGAGCTGTTGCTGCTATCGAATCGCTCTGTGTATTGGCACTTCACCTGATCTAGAGCTCAATATCCGCCCCGGATATGGCGACTCGTGTGTGCCGATGCACGACAGGTGTTCTGTACCTGCATGAGCTTAGGCCAATAGACATTTTCCCATTGGCAGAACAAGCGTTCTCCCAACCTCCCAATACGTCTCCGTAGCAGTCAGGTGCTTGAGGCCGTAATGTTCAATAGTCTTGTCTGGCGTTGTAATATCAACGCTTAGGCAAGAATCTTTGAATTCAAAGTTGCTATGACGTCGTAATTCCGTTGAGAGGGCTTGATCCCGTATGTGTTGTAACAATTCGGCTCTCTTCGCCACGTTGGAATCGTGTTCGATATCGCGTTCCCTGCCGCTATCCATGACCAGTTCGAGACTCATCACCATTTTGCTACAGATAGCGCTAATCGGTTATGCGAAATTGCTCGTATAATAATCAGCATCGAGATAGACTGCTTATTTGCATATCGAGGTGGTAGTCCTGGGTGTTGAATGCGCTATCGGGCCGTTGGAGGTCTCTGGCGGGAGAACCAACTGCCCCGTAACACTACTCGTCACTCTCATCATTCGCCTCCATGTTCGCTGGATTCGAGACGACGCCAGTTGGGTTAAGGTACGAGGGTCAGTTCAGTGCGGCATGACGAAGTGTGGTTTGGTTGCGATCCGTTCGCCCTTTGGGCACTCCACGGTGATAACTTGCACGGGTTCATACTCATCAAGCTTGGTGAACTTGACCTACATATGGACATTGGCCGTGGTGCCTTGACGTCAATTGGTTCGTGGATTTAAGTGCAAGTGATGGGGCGAAACGGTTATGGCAGGCCACCAATAGGATCATCCAATGCACATGTTCTTGCATTCATCGGGGAAGCACAAGGGAATCTCGGTCCGATCCACCGCTAGCGTCACACGGCGCCACTACTGCAATATCACGCACAGCGCTTGGCCGACTGCCTCCTGTCTCTGGGTTAGGTACCTTGTGAGTGGGCGCCAGAACTAATGGTATACTGATAATAATGCAGCTCACCGAGGAGGAACGGCTGTTGGAAGGTCTGTCGTAACCCAGAGATGACGAGCATATGTGGACGGGATGGGAGCTGCAACATGGGCTTGAAGGTCGGGTACCGCCCATGGGGGTTGGGGCTCGGAGTGTGATACCGTATCATGCAGATGGAATCTGGGGCCGCTCTGAAATGAATGGATACGCAGTTCCAGGTGACGCCTCCGTGCATTACATAAGCGCCGTATACAACTACCAAGAGTTTCTAGTCCGTATACGGGGTAGGTTTACATTCATGTAAGTTACAACAGGTAGTAAAAGGGCAGAAGTAAACATAGTGAAAGAGGACATCACAAGTCAGCAGCATCTCGATAGAGCGCACCGAGATATCATCGAGCAGCCATCTCACCCAACGAGGCTTCCCGGCAGCGAAGAATGGACGGGAGTCGGGTACCATTCCCCACTGACAAAGTCCGTTAGAAACCGTCCAGGCAATTCCCGATTCGATTCGGGATTCTTGCGCGCTTCACGGAACGGTGCCACCTAGACGCACTTAAGAAGATGCGGATCGCTTCAGTTAGCATCCAGGTCGTCTATTTCGTGCAGCTCTTTAAGTAGTCATGATCTTCAACGCGCAGGGGTCTAATGCACCCTAGGGCATCGTCCCTCCATACGCCAAATTCGGACATATGATGCTTCGGCATTGTTGGATAATTTTCACGCATCCTAGAAACTTATTCAGGTAGATTTCTACTTACTGAGAGCCTCGGCTCCTAACAAGTAGTCGTCGCCAGTGGATGGCGATATCGACAGGCCACTTGATATACAGAATCGGAGGATTCCCTCGAGTATGAAGGAAAGACCTAGTTTCTTGTAGCAGCCTCCGAGCTATTCACATATCTGGTAAGGTCCTCGTCATGTTCATGCGCGGCTTGGAAGCATCACTTGCACTCCAAAACTTGCTTAGCGCCAGTTCGGGCCTTCTATAATAGAATCCTTGGTTTATCATTAGTACGGCCCACAGAAACGGGCCTATGGGAGACTTTCCTTTTTAAGTTCTATCCTATGCCACAATTACCGTGTTTGTACGACGGAAAAAGAGATATAAGGATTTTGCAAATCGGTCTGACTTGTATAGGATTCCTGGTCAGATTTCTTGGCTGGGACAGCGTGCACTATGCCGAACAATAGGGGGCCGAAATGGCAAGTATTCAGGCCCGCTGAACTAGGAAACCTGCTGACAATTGAACAAGGATTCCACTGTAATCTCTAACTTAGTATGTTCCTCTACCACTCCGAAATACGAAAGCAAGAAGATATCACCTCCTCTTCTTATTCTGTTCGTTTCACCTCTCTTCCACTTTACGTGGTTGGATTATCCGACTCCTGTAGTCAAAGTGTGCGTCATACGTAACCCGACCTTTGGAGGCTCTATAAGAAGCCGTAGCATCGAGGGGTCAGTAAGCCAATCCATGCCCTTCAGGACCCTAGCCTTTCTTCTTGTCATGTATGTATGTACGAAGGGTACACGTTGGTTTATCTGTCAAATCCTCCTTAAGCTTGCTTGGCGTACAAAATCATCAGGATACATCAGCAAAGTCAAGTCAGCTTATGACTTCGAGCAGAAAGGCCCTCACGGAGAAAGACGATCGGGACAATTGGGACTACGGGCTTGTTAAGAGGTCTGAGAGCTTAAAACACGAGAAACTTAATCCTCAAGTCATTGCCTCTCTAGTCAGTCATAACGGCCTTAATATATAGATGCCTAGTAGCGTCAACCATAGCCAAGTAGGAATGTCCCAATGAATCGCCTGTGGGCATCGTCGATCTCAGCAATTGTTGAACTGCAAGAGACACAACAGAACGGTGTCTCCAAACGGTAGGAAAGTAGAAGATCGTGACTAGCTGGGGATTATTTGGTTGCTTCCGCTACACACTACGGTTGAAAATGGGGAGGTTCGACATGCGTTTCTAGGCAGTTCATGGGTAAACATACTGCCAAGCTTTAACTCTGGGCACAGACCAGTCACTGATGGCTCAATTCAGTTAGTCTACTCCACCATATCCACAACCGTAAGCGTAGTAGGGTCTTGCGGCGGCGGCGCCTCTTCCATCCGATAGACACTACGGCACCTCGTCGCCACTCTTTCCAATCGGAAATCCCTTCTGGACGTTTCTGTACGTCCACAACAGAGGTATCATCGTCATTCAAAAACTATAAGACCCAATTCAGCGTATATCAGTGTATGCTTAATTAGGAAAGGAGACTGTAGGGAGAAAAAGAGAAAAGTATACAGGCCTCTGCTCGGTCTAGGCTAGTCAATGGAGCATGATGTCTACTGAGTATGCTGCGGCGTGCCATAGATGGGTGTCACCTGACCCGCCTCGTCAGTGATATTTCTCCAACGACAACGGCTCTATTTGCAATCGACAGAGGCGACACTCTCTTCATTCGCCTTTGGCTGCTCCTTCGTATGGCCTTTGGAACTCGTGACTTTTTAAATCTCCGCAGGCCCGATCCCCGTGTTCCTTGAATCCGTCTAGCCCTGCCCTATCCCGATCCTCTCCAAACTCCACCAGTTGCCCCCATTCGGTCAATACTACCCCCCTGGTCTGCATATCGGGTCCATCTCTGCCCCTCCTTCTTGCGACCCTTTTACCCATGCAATGCCACTCAAGCCAGCACGACGAGTGTCATATAGGCAACTTATTAACTGGAGAGGTAATGGGAGACCCCTCTAGAACAGGCGCCGCCATTGCTAACCACCAAATTTTCTGCTCCCACAGCATATCCCTCTCCGCCTACATACTCCCGTACCGCCGTTGTAAATTACATCTTCAATATACCAATACGCAACTCGATATTAGTCTAGTGAGGAAGGGGCAGTCATTCTCCAATCGAACCCATCCAGGGCCTACAAAACCCCCTTCCACTACATGCACGCCAAGGTCGGTCATATTGTTCGTGCTTTCTGAGACGGAGAGTGAGCATTCGGGAGCTTCGATCAACTACTACCTTGGTTAGGTCCAGCGTAGTCTCTGTATCCTTTGGTCCCTGCTACCCCAGGATCTTCCGCCAGCCTTTGTTATAATACTGGCACTTATTGGAGCAAGCTTGCTTGAAGTCGTCAGTGATCCTCGTCGGGGTCGGTAAGTAGAGAGCCTGGTAGATTTCGTACATTCCCCTTCAGCATCCCGACATCCCTTGCTCGACCCGTCCCCTACTCGCTCCTGGCTCTCGCAACCCAACTTGCCCTGCATTGCCACCCGTGCCACCTAGAGTCGTGCCCTCCCCAGAATGTCGTTGATCTCCCTATACCTTTTTGGGTGCCAGTCATGCTGTCCCGCGGGACCTCATGCAGACATCTTTCAGGTCGGTCAAAACTGCCGTCCTTTGAACGACGGCGTATGGCCAAGCGTAGATTCAGTTGCATGTTCGGCAACCATATAGCTTGGGATGACCCTGCACCTCTCTATTCCCTCCCACGCATACATACTCACTAGACGCACCCACACTTCATCCAACTGCTTGCACTCGTTCGAAGTTCATCGTCTTCTCTAATAATCTACGACAGTCCTGGCTAATTCGGTCTTGCAGCGCGCTGCTACTAGCAAGATCACGAGGGGAGGGCTGCTTTCACCATGCTGTCTAATCCACTGCAGCGGTTTTCGCCGTATCATACGTTGCCTACGACGACGTTTAATCACGTCCCCCAGAGCCATATTCACTCAGCTGGCCTAGACACATTCGGCCACGGTCCTCAGTATACCCTCCAGCATCTTCAACAGCACGTAGGAGTGCACGCGCCTCACCTGGCGCGGGCACCACAGCCGAAGCACCGTCAGCACCCCTATGCCGGCCCGACCACACGATCAACCGGCGCAGGTGGTCCCATCAGAAGGAGAATTAGCAGGGCTTGTGATCAGTGTAATCAGCTTAGGACGAAATGCGATGGGCAGCACCCTTGTGCCCATTGCATAGGTGGGTAGCGGTGCAAACACGTCAACGTCGACACGGGAAGAACTAACGATTATAGAATTCGGCCTTGGTTGCGAGTATATCCGCGAGAGGAAGAAGCGAGGGAAGGCGTCCCGTAAGGATTTGGCCCAGCAAGCAGCCGCACAAGCGGCAGCCTCAGCTACGTCTCAGGACGGCCCGAAATCCCCAAACCAGACCGAAGAGGAGGCGGGCTCCTCGGATCAAAAGCCGGAAACTCCCTCTGCGGCTCAGACGGAACAACAGCCAAGCTCCACGGAGAAGCTACTAAACGACATCGGTGAAGATGCCATGCAGCGTAGCGAAAGAACTGGCAGCCTCGACACTCTAGCGGAGTTGAGCTCTCACCAATCCCATATTCCAACGCACGGCGGCACCATGGAAAACGATCATCTTGACAGTCCGACATCGCTAGATCTTAACAGCTTTGGGAATGTCCAGAATCCATATGAAAGACAAAGCTTGGGAACACACATGATGGCAGGACCGGCGCATCCGACCTACGGCTCCGGCCAGGGTACTATATCCAGCTACCCCGAGATCCCCTATTCTCTGCAGACACAGAGCCCGAACAATTTCTCGACGAACCCTTCGACAACGTTCCGCATCGGTACCAGTCCTATCAGCGCGTATCCAATGGCTGCGGAAGCTGCCTCGCCCCCGTGGATGTCTATCTCATCGCCTCCGCCCCGATATCAATCACAAATTCCACAAAACAACTACCACCAGCAGCTCCGCTATCCTGTGCTCAAGCCCCTACTCCCACACCTTGGAAATATAATCCCCGCGTCTCTGGCCTGTGACTTGATCGACCTCTATTTCGCAAGCTCCTCCTCGGCTCATGCACACCCGATGTCGCCCTACGTTCTGGGCTTCGTTTTCCGAAAAAGATCATTCCTCCACCCCAGCAAGCCAAGACCGTGCCAGCCCGCCTTGCTGGCCAGCATCCTGTGGGTAGCGGCACAAACCAGCGACGCCGCGTTCCTGACCGGCATTCCCTCGGCAAGGGGCAAGATCTGCCAGAAGTTGCTCGAGCTGACGGTTAACCTACTAAAACCACTCATTCACACGCCTTCCGGGGATGCCTCGCCGACAACCTGTCCGGTGGTCGACGGAGTCGCGCTCGGAGGACTCGGAGTCGCGATGCCAGGCTCCCTACCCCCCGAAAACTTCGTCGGCAATATCACCGGGGAATCCGGTGCTTTCGGGGCGGCGGGTACCCTGGACGACGTTATCACTTACATCCATCTCGCCACCGTAGTTTCCGCGAGCGAATACAAGGGCGCCAGCCTCCGATGGTGGAACGCAGCTTGGTCGCTAGCCAGGGAGCTGAAGCTCGGCCGCGAGCTTCCCACCGCTGCGCCCCCGAACGGAATCAGCGAGGCCGGCGCCGACGTCAATGTCGAGGACGAACTCGGCAACAAGGTGAACTCCGGCATGGTCACCGAGGAAGAGCGCGAAGAGAGACGACGGATATGGTGGCTCGCCTACATCGTGGACCGTCACCTGGCCCTCTGCTATAACCGGCCACTCTTCCTGCTTGACATCGAATGCGAGGGTCTGTACCAGCCAATGGACGACACGGACTGGCAAAACGGCAACTACGAGGCATACACGACGGATCCTGCGCTCAGGGAGCAGGGCGAACCGAGTCATAGGAGGGTACGGGGCCCGCACTTCGAGTGCAGCGGCCACAGTATATTCGGCTACTTCCTACCCCTGATGACCATCCTAGGCGAGATCGTCGACCTGCACCACGCGCGGAACCACCCCCGCTTCGGCGTCGGCTTCCGCTCGGCGAGGGAGTGGGACGACCAGCAGGCCGAGATCGTCCGGCACCTCGAGACGTACGAGCAGAGCCTCAAGGCCTTCGAGCAGAAGCACTTCCACGCCAACCCCGACGACGAGAACGACCAGTCGGCGACGCTCGAGATGCCTAGCGAGCTCGGCAACATCGGCTCGCCGTCGGGGCGGTCGGTGCACACGAGCTCTTCGCGCATGACCGAGTCGGACATCCAGACGCGCATCGTCATGGCCTACGGCACGCACGTCATGCACGTGCTGCACATCCTGCTCACGGGCAAGTGGGACCCCATCAACCTGCTCGACGACAACGACCTCTGGATCTCGTCGCAGGGCTTCATCACGGCCACGAGCCACGCCGTGTCGGCCGCCGAGGCCATCAACAGCATCCTCGAGTACGACCCGGGCCTCGAGTTCATGCCCTTCTTCTTCGGCATCTACCTGCTGCAGGGCTCGTTCCTGCTGCTCCTCATCGCCGACAAGCTGCAGCTCGAGGCCTCGGCCAGCGTCGCCCGCGCCTGCGAGACCATCGTCCGCGCCCACGAGGCGTGCGTCGTCACCCTCAACACGGAATATCAGGTACGTAGCTGTCCGGAACGACCATTCGAAACTCTTATGCTTACAAACACCCCCCCAGCGTAACTTCAGCAAGGTGATGCGCAGCGCCCTCGCCCAGGTCCGCGGCCGCGTGCCCGAGGACCTCGGCGAGCAGCACCAGCGCCGCCGCGAGGTCCTGGCGCTGTACCGCTGGACAGGGGATGGCACCGGCCTGGCCCTATGAATCGGGAAATGGCCCGCCAAGGCCTCGGCCTCTCTGTAATATTCATTTCCTTATTCTTCCCCTCAACGGAGGATCTGGCCGGCGTTTAGAAGGGACTCGAGACGGGTTGGCGGGTCGTGGACCCCAAAAGTGTAACGGGTGACGGGCACATCGAATTCAGTCTTAGGTGATGCGGGATCTAGCTTGGAGCCGAATAAGCCGGAAAAGGAGGAACGGTTCTGGAAACAAGGAGTTGGGACTGGCTGTTGGCTTTCGGGGTGTTTGTTTCACTCGGTTTTTTTGTTTGTTCCCTGACATGAGGTGACGAAGGATCGGTCCCTCGAGACCAAATGTCGATACGGGCGTCGCGTCTTTGAAGTGGGTATTCGCGCTGGACTTCTCGTCACTCTTTTTTTGCTGACCCCTTTTCATATCGGAGCGGGTTTAGCCGGTCCAGACGGTGGAGCGGTGGTCTTCGGAGACTTTGCTTGATACTCATGATGTATATAGACAGAATGTGTGAGTGTGAGATGAGATGCGTCGGTTGGGTTGTACGTGGGCGAGCGTCGGTAGATAACGAATGCAACCTGTGGTTCAAGATTAAAAAGGAAGCGCTCGAATATGAAGTTGACATGGCTTTGGTAGGCATCTGAAGCCTGGTTAAAATAGGACTCGAGTTATTGGGCTGGGGCCCGTCTGCTGTTCAGGATCCATGGACAATGGCCCCTTAGGTCTCCAAGTAGCATGTCACGACGCAGTTAGATATACCCTCACGATACAATGAGAGCCGATCCGCCCCTGCTCTGGCGGTAGCGTGGGGCTCCCCGGAGTGGGGGAAGGAGCCCCGGTTGCTGCTGACGGCTGATATGAATATCCGATACGGATACCTATGGTCATTTGGCGAGTCCTTCCGAGCCGGCTGAAGCCTCTTGTCTTGCTTGGACCAGACCTTTAATCGAAAGATGGCTGCTAGGTAATACTGTACGTATAAAGCAATCAACCGAAACGTAATAGCTGGCTGCGACGGGAACGGGAGATTAACAACTCATGCACATCGCGAGTTCGCTTAAAAAGAGGAAGAATGCGGTAGGAGAAAGACAGCCGAGTGCCATTAACGACCTATCATGCCTAAGAGCCGAACTAGGACCACAAGAACCCTGTGCTGAGTTCGGTTGTCGAGTTTCTGAAGTAGCCCACCAACGCCGTGTCCGAACGAAAATGCCTCGGAAAACATACCATACAGGTGGATTTTTTTCTTTCGTTACCATGCCAATGACAGAGCATACAAATCCCATGCTCACTCAGACTGTAGGTCCGAGACGCGCGGAAACGTCGATGCATAGCCCATGGCCTTGATCGCTGGCTTAACCTGTTGAATAAACCATCGCGAGAGGCTTATGTGGCCTCGGCGGCGGCGGCCTCCTTCTGGTCCACCTTCTTTGCCGGGGGTTCGCCTTCGGCACCACCCTCCTCCTCTCTCGCGCGCTTTCCGGCCGAACCATTCGCCTCCTCCAAGATCTTTGCGCCTTCGCTGCTGGTGTGGATCTTAGGACGGCCAACATTACGATCGTCGACAGGCTCTTCTTTCACAGCCCGTCCGTTCTCACCACCACGATCACGACCTCGCCCGCCGCGGCCTCGACCACGGCCACGGCCGCGTTGATCCCTGTTACCACGTCGATCGCCGAAGCCGTTCTTCTGATCTTCCTCACGACGTTTCTTCCAGTCATCGGAATCGCCACGGAAATTGCCTCTTCCGCGGCCTCTACCGCCGCGGCCGCCTCGCTGAGAATCCCTCTGGAATTTCCTGGAGCCGTTGGGATCCTTGTTGCCATTCCGAATCTCCTCGGATTTCTGGCGCATGTACTCTTGCTTGGATAGGATCAGCAAGGGGTGATCTTTCCACTTAGGTGCCGGGTCGAGGGCCAAAAACTTATCAGCCGTGTCCTTGTCGGCCCACTCGACGAAGACAGAGCCCTTGAAGACCTTGTTGTCGGCACGACGGAGACGAACGGAGTTGAAAGGGCCATACTGCGCAAAGAAGGCCTCGATGTCGAACTGCGTGGAGGGCTCCTCCTTACCAAAACCCTTTGCATAGATACTGCGTTCTTCCACCTTCTGTCGCTTGCTTGCGTCGTACGGATGCTTTCGACGAATTGTCTCGCTACCTTCCTCGCCTTCTACTACAAGGAATTTGCTGTCCTTGAGAGCAGCAACAACGGCAGAATAGGGCTTGAATCGGCGCATGCGCTTGAAGCTGCAGATTTCCGACAGAGGTACAGGCTTATTCTCCTCGCCGCCAACCTTGGTCCAGAGGTGGTTGTCGCTCGGCAGGTTGCTGTCTGAGAAGTAGAATTCGACCTGTCAAGACATGGTTAGGCATTCCAGCGTAGCACAGATGGTTATTTTAGGGTACATTAATACCTGGGTGCGAATCGATTGAGGATCATCGGTGTCAGGCAGGGTCGAGGGATCGAATTTGATGTTCTTCTTGGGATCCTCTTCGGCAGCGCGTCTTCCCTCGGTTCTGAGCATTCCCTTGGGTGGGTTCTTGATAGAAGGTCGAGCATCATTGGCCTTTTCGCCATCTTCTTCCTTCACGGTCGCCTCTTTGGTAGTAGGGGCCTTCTCGTCGGACTTGACATCGGAAGCTTCAGACGTAGTCTCGGGGTTGGTAGGTGCGCCGGTCGTGACCGTTTCAGACTCAGCGACCTTGACCTCGGTACCCTCGACAGGAGCCTCGGCGGGCTTAGTCTCTTGCTCACTCATGGCGGCAACAACGGCCAGCCAGCAACAGGTGACAAGAGGGGGAAAGGACTAGATTAAGGACAGGATGTCGTGACACCTTCAACGCTGTAAGAAGGGCGCTACGGTCAGCAAGAACGGTCAATGGTCAACGGTAATACGCTCAACCGCAAAGCGTCAAGAATATTCAGATGCAGACTGTTTTGAAGAAAAGATGACTCGGCGGGGCAGACGAGTGAAACGCGAAGGGCCAGATTGAATGACTTGGGCAGGGGAGAAAAAAAAATTGCAATGAGAGTCGAGCGCCTTACTCACCTATCCGTTTGGACGCGTCTATCCTGACCAGAATTCGAGAGGCTGCAAAGGTCGCAGAAAAGAAGTGAGGATCAATAGAGTTGTAGTAGGAAAAAAGAGAAGGGCAGCTATTGTAAAGAGCAAGCTTCACAAGGCTTTACGATTTGAAGGTGAAATTCAAGGGTCCCACCGATTTCTGCGCGCCAATCGAGATAAATTTTCTGGTTTTAGTACATATTTAGTTGCTGCAGCTGCTTAGATAGATACCTAGGTACATAACTCTAGTAGCAAGAACCCCACCTGCACCCGCTAGACTTTCCGGATAGCGGAGAAAGTCCAGTTCCGCTGTACTTCGCCGCAAGTGTCCAATAGGACAACACCTCGACTGGATATCTCACATCACCTCACGCTTAACTTAACATCAGGTTGGCATATTAGGTACGATTAGGTGAGATGCTGGGACATTCCTAAGGCATGTAACAAATTTGCAATGTTGAATCATATCTGTCTTACCTGTTTTATGTATACTTCAGGAGCTTAGCATGGGGGTATAGGCTGGTACCTATCCCCATCTCTGAGTTAGAATGGCAGGGCTTGTAAGAAGAAAGGGGGAAAGAAAAGAGGAAATATATATATTGGAGGAGATTAATTGGCCAACCTTCGAAATGAACATAAGGTGCTCGGGAGATCCTTGGGTTCCACTCCTGGCGCCTAGAGGCGACCACGGACTCCTCCGTACTAGCAAGACCTCTTTTCCATTTAATCGTGAAAGCATGGGAAATTGGGTAAGAGGCTGGGGAGGGATGGAATGGGCAAGGGAATGGACTTAGAGGCCGCGTTCCAATCGGGTTAAGGGTAGCTGGGACGTGAAGTCGTCGCAGGCATCACCTTGCAAATGCCCATGTTTTTACCAGTTGAACCAAAAGTCCGCGTTCTGCCTATACGGCGGCACTGGCACTCCGCCTTATCATCATTTATAGATTTGTCTGAGCCGGTGATGGTACAGTTTGGCATCTGCGTTCCTGTGGCAGCTATAGTTTGTTCATTACTTTTCTGGTGCTGGGTATTACAACGGAGTTCTTCAATAGCGCACCTCTTCATCCCGTTTTCTTCTCTACTCTGTCTGTACCTGTAGTTTTCGAATTACCCTTAATTTTACCGCGGGAGATTTATGCGCAATCCCACTGCTTTGATCGTACGTTACCCCCAGGTCGGTATCCTTTATACCTGCCCAGAAGTATTCTGGAACTACATGCTTGAGTAGTCGGCATGCTTCTTCCCCGTGCTGCGACACCACAAAAATAATGTATACGATAGCGGGCTAAATTATATCATATCTTCCACCCCGGCAACTACGGACGACATCCGAGCTTCATGACGAAACCCAAATGCTTTTCGAATAGTATCCATTTGCTGTTGGAGTAAAAAGTCTTTTTTTGGATACCTCGAATAGCTCACAAGCCGAATTTAGACAGACTACCTAGAATATAGTAACAACGGACGGGGTATTCCGTCATAGACAGTACTACGGGTAGGATAGAACGTCTTAAACCGGCATAGCTATAAGAAGGCAGAACATCAACATTCCGGATTGAAAGCCATAGCGAAGTGACCATGTATTGTAATACAACACTATATCAAAAGCTTCTTAAATGATCGGACGGATTGCCGTGGAATCTTCATCGCTTGAGCCGCATTGCACCACATGCAGCCAAGCTACCTTGCTACGCTTGGCTGTTATGTGTTAGGTAACAGGGAACAAGCTAATTGGACAATTCAGTCAAATGAGCCATATGTGTAGGTTGATAAGGCTGCATCATCGACCCAAGAATATCTCATAGGATCGTAAATGGAACTTGAGGATGACTGGTAATGATGGTAATGGGCACGATACTTATATATCTGTGTGCAACCCGCATCGACCCTTGATAAGACTCGTGGACATGTCTCGGATAGACCGCTATCGCTCCCAATTAGCAAATGAGTTTCCGTCGGCCCCTATCAGGGTTACCAGTCGTTTATCGTTAACCGGGTTCAAGGGTCCACGAAGATGGGGGGACGTGGGAGTCGCAACAGGGAATCCTGCCAACCATGCATCAGCTGAGCTCGAAACAGGAGAAAAAGATATCAGCCTTGGCAAGGGCAACCAACCCCACGGGACGGCACATCGGTAGGTGTACCATGGCCTTGGAGATTGACATTTTCGGGAAGTTCCCAAGTCCTAGGATCAACATTGAACTTCAAAGGGGGCCGGACGGATGTGCTAATGTAGTAGCCGCCTAGTCGAAGGCGGCTTAGTGGGGCTGTTGGGATGCTCATGATACTTCCATCGGACCCAGCCGGTGGGGTTGCTGGAAAAAGCTTATCTCTCTTTAATGCCATTGGCCTATCTCTGGGGAGCAACCCCCATTTCCTGCTTATCAATCTTCTGCTTCCCTTCGCCCTCGGGCATGCATATGCAATTTAGCCTCCCGCCTGAGTGGTTCTATGCTTTACGTTCCTACTACCACGATTATTTTTCTTCTCTCTCCCCGGTTTATGCAGCCACTCTCCCAGATGAAGCACACGTGACGAACGTCGACCAGTGTGAAGGAACTGCCCTCCCACGTCTATCAATTAGATATCGGGTCGAGTCCGTGGCTTGCTCGCCTCTTATCATGTTGTCTCGTAGTCAATCTACTTCCTGCGCTGCGCTTGTGGTTCTACTTGCTTCCCCTCACCGAACGGCATGTCCGGCCGCCTCTCCCGCCCTGCAATAGCCCCAGGGCAGATATCGGAGGGCACATTACCAGCCTATTCCCGGTTTCAGGCATTGTAGAGTGGTATCAAGCTGCGAGTCTTGAGAAATTTTTCGCCGACCGTGGCGAAGCGCTTGATTCACTGTACTCGTTCTCATAGACCTATCTAATATATCCCCTGTTCCCTTTAGCTTCTCTCCGAGACAGCACGATCCTTGGCACGAGGTTGTTTTATACTGCCACATCGATATAGGAGCCATTAGACATAGCGCAAGCCACCGACACCTCTGCTCGCCTAAATAAAGCGGCCGGACCATACGCTTTTACCTGTCTAACTTTAGAGCTTATTAGTTCCTTCATCAGACCCCAGACACGGCTAATCATATAGTGGGTCAGGGTTCCTTAACTCCTGTTGTCGGAAAACCCATTACAACCGACCAACCATCTGATCCATATTCGAAATAGATCGTATTTTTCTCATATATCTCGCCGTGCTAAGTTGGGACATCGCCCGCGCACCCGGATTGAACGCTCCTCAGACCCCTTAGCCCGGCTGGATCCCCCCCGATGGAAGCGCTAAATCTATCAGGTCTGCATCCGCAGACCGGGTCGGAATCGGGGGCAGTCTTGTCTGATCCCGTTCCCCCCCCTACTCAGAAGAAGTCGAGACGGGGCGGAGATCCCGCCATGCAAAAACGAAGATGCGTCAGCACGTGAGTGTGGCTCCCTTTTGGCATTGCCTTTCCGCGTAATAAGGTCTCGGGGTCCTGTCCTGACGTAGCCTCTTGCCCGTATAGAGCCTGTATCGCTTGTCGGAAGAGGAAGAGCAAGTGTAATGGCGCCCTTCCCAGTTGTGCAGCATGCGCAAGTGTCTACGGAACCGAATGCGTCTACGACCCCAATTCGGATCACCGTCGAAAGGGAGTGTACAGGGAAAAGATTGACAGCATGAAGGCGCGCAATTCAACTCTTCAAATTCTGATCGAAGCTATACTGAACGCCGCCGAAGACGAAGTCTCAGACATCGTCAAGAAGATTCGAACCTGCGACAGCCTCGATGCCGTGGCCGAATCGATACTCAAACAAGAATACGGAAACGAAGGTGCTGAAGACGAGGCGCACGTAGATGATGATTACACTACTGACTTGCCTGTGGAGGGCGAGCGGGACCTTGCCCGCAAGATGGGAGAGTTGCGCCTAGAGAACGGCTCAGTGCGCTTCATTGGTGGGACCTCGCATTTAATATATATGGAAACGCCGATTGTGCAACCCGAGCAGGAGGCCGAGGACTGGGCTACAGCCGGTGTGGACCCTATCACAACCTGGTCCAACGTAACCAAAAAAACGGAAGACATTATGCATCTACTCAATATGTACTGGAACTGGCACTACCCTTATTTCGTCACCTTATCCCGGAGTTTATTCTTCAGAGATTTCCTCAAGGGGAAGCCGAGAGGCAACGTGTACAAGACCACGTACTGTTCGTCTCTGTTAGTGAACGCTATGCTCGCTCTTGGCTGCCATTTCACAGATGTCGACTGTGCTTACGCTACGCTGGGCGACAGCTGGACCAAGGGGGATCACTTCTTTGCCGAAGCTAAGAGGTTAATCGTCGAGAACGATGAGTATGAGATACCTCGCTTGACCACGGTGCAAGCCCTCGCCTTGATGTCCGTAAGGGAGGCCGGCTGCGGACGAGAAGCCAAAGGGTGGGTTTATAGTGGCATGAGTTTCAGAATGGCGCAAGACCTGGGTTTGAATCTTGACCTCGGCGGTATCAACACCGACAACGAGCACATGGACGAGCAAGAGGTTGATGCGCGAAGGGTGACTTTCTGGGGGTGTTTCCTGTTTGACAAGTGTTGGTCAAACTACCTTGGGCGACTCCCCCAGCTCCCGAAGAATTCCTACAGCGTTCCCAAGTATGACGTCTTTCCTAACGAGGAAGCCGAGGACTGGTGTCCTTATACAGACTCAGGATTCGACCAATCACAGAAACAGCCAGCGCGGACTCGCACCGTCGGTCTACAACTATCGAAGCTGTGCGAGATTAGCAGCGATCTCCTCTTGTTCTTCTACCATCCGAATCATATTGGAAGATCGAACGGCAAGTCCGTCGAGCTGAAAAAACTAAGTGAGCTCCATCGCCGCCTAGAGGATTGGCGTAAAGAGCTACCCAAAGAGCTCGAACCGAAGGAGGGTCAATTGCCTCCCGTCATCCTGATGCAGTACGATATCCCTGTTTATATCCCATCGCGTTTTTGCAAACATACTAACTTACGGCAGCATGTTCTTCCATTTACAGTATATTCATCTCTTCAGGCCATTCTTGAAATATTCTCCCAGTTCATCGCCCCTACCGCCTCACGTCTCCCCGAGGCGGATATGTACGGCAAATGCAGGCGCCATCTCGAAACTAATGCGGCTTTACAAAAAGCTTTATAACCTGCGCCAGATCTGTAATATCGCAGTTTATATGTTGCATTCAGCCTGCACTATCCACCTCTTGAACCTACCAGAGAAAACGGCCAAGAGGGATATCATACATGGCGTCAAGCACCTCGAAGAGATCGCTGAGGATTGGCTCTGCGGAAGGCGAACGCTGAGCATTCTCAGCGTGCTTGCCCGCAAGTGGAACGTCGAACTCCCCGAGGAAGCCTTTCATGTTCTACAACGAACCGACGAAAAGTGGGGTGGCTTCCATCCTTCGGACGTCCCGTCACCCAAGTCAACTTTCACTGCTTCTCCGTCGCCGTCAGCCTACGGAGCAACGTCACCAATGACAAAACCAGAGCAGCCCAGCCCAACAAGCAACCAGGCCAACCCTAACTCTACGATACGCATGCAAGGTGTCCCCGGGGCTTCTGGCCCTCCCAACATGATTAGTAGTCTGGCTGGCACTAACTTCCAACCCGTTGTACAAGGCCCACGGCGAGCTATGAACAACCCAGCCATAATGGGTAACTCGGGATCACTGAGTATTGACGGATCAAAGGGTGCCAGCTGGAGGCAACCCCCCGCCATGCGCCCCGTGCCGACCTACAACCAGTCGTATGCGCGTATGCCGAACAACAATAGCATGGAGTCCAGCCGGGCGTCTTCGCGCACCAGCACGACAGCCACGCCCAATTCTGTCTACGCGATGGACGGCCAGGAATGGTACATCAAGGACAGCGTGAACTGGCAGTCTAGCTTCGACACCTGGAACATGGCGAACCCGACGACCTCGGCGGCGGCGGCAGACAGCGGCTTGTCCGACCCCTCCGTGTTCCTTTTTGCACGGAACACCACCGCCGGCGCCGGCGCCGCCAACGATCCTGGGCAGTCGCCGCCAACGGCCGGCGACTTCAACTTCGACGCACACGATGGCCTCTCCGGAAACATAGGCAGCTGGGATCTGACGGGTCTGGACTGAGCGATGGATGACGACTGGGCAATGCCCACGTTGCTTGCTTAGGCCTGTTCTTGTGTGCTACTTCACTGTTCCTAGGCGTTCTGGGTCCGCCGGTAGGTCAGGAACATGAAGGGAAAGTCGGACGGCGGCAAAATTGGGTAAAACGGTGGGATATGTCTTGTTTTGGGCGTTCAAGCTAAGGTTAAAGGAGTCCCCACTATATACATACACACCTATATATACCATACATCATGTGCCTGGTTGGGATTGGGCGATTTGATTGACGTCTATTCGGTCACTTTTTTGGGGGACGGGTTAGGCCGAGGTGGCTTTTCTCATACGGTCAGACTTGGTTGCGCGTATGTAGATTACCGATCGATCTTCCTGGTGTCGGCGTACGTAAAGCCCATGAGACAAGGCACCCTTTATGAGGTGATCATGGGGAGACCTTTAATCCATCCATCTTTCTAACTTTAGGGCTTACACGACGGGGGGATGGGGGGTTCGGATCTCGGCTAGCACAATTATGACCATGATGATCATAATGATTATGGCATGCTTATCTCCTCATGCCAAGTCCCAGAGTCCCGGCGGCAGTGGAATATGTCCGTCTGTCCGTCCGTCGCGGCCAACAGAGTGGCGGAGACGAACGCATGCGGGCTGAGTGTCCTGACGAGGAAGATCAGATCACGAGCCTCCGGGTTCAAGTCCCGAGAGGGGACACCGAATGATCATATCTGTCTGTACGTAGATATCCAGCCGCCGGGGCAGCGAACGTGCCACTGAATCCTCCTCCGCCAAGCCTTCCCGCCAGCCGTACCGCCAGAGTTGCGGCGGACCGGCTGGCCACCTACCCCGCGACGGCGACGCCGCCCAGTAAGTAGCGCCAGTAGCGAGCGCCATAAAGCACTTCGGACAACTTTGGTTACATTGGTCCACCGAACGATGCAAAGCGTTCTGCAGAATCCTGTGCTTTGTGTAGAGAAGACGACCATCCGGGATGTATCTGAAGCCACGGACGATTTGCCCCCAATAGAGACCACATCTACAATATCGAGCGTGGTGAGACAACAAAGATATTGTTGCTCATCTTAGGACCGACCAATTCATTCCTAGTCATGGGATATCACCATATCCACATGGACGCCGCAAAGTCTCGAAGTCTTTCTCTTAGACCTGGAAAATGCATACATGGGCAAGCTCCTCCCTGCTCAATCCCTACAGTATTCGAAGTTCTCCGAACAGCAACGCTTAGCAGTTGAGGATGGCGAAATGGAGAGCAAGGTCAACTACTGGAGGAGCGAGCTAGCCGAAAGCCCTCAGGCCTTACCTCTCCTTCCATTCTCAATCTCCATGGCTCGAAAGCCAGTTCTTAGGTACGAGCACAATGAGGTCGGCCGACACATAGACGCCAAGCTAGCCGGGCGGAAAAAAGAAATGTGTCGCAAGCAGAAGGCCAACTTATTCCACTTCTACCTTGCTGTAATGGAGGCGACATTGCTCCGGCTGCTGGACACCGAGGATCCGTGGACCGGCATGGCAGATGCTAATCGCTTTGAAGGAGGCCTTTCCGAAAGCATGGGCATGTATCTCAACCTGCTTCCCCGTCTCAATCGTGGCCAGCAGTTCCAAGGAGCTCTGACGGATACTCGGCGCAAGGGCATACGGCGCCGTGGCGAATTCAGGTCTGCCGTTCGACGCGCTGCTGGACAAGCTGCATGTCCCCCCGGTCGACCCTATATAGCCCCCTGTTCCAAGCGTTCATCAGCTACCGAGCCGGCGTGGCCGAGAAGCGCCGTCGCGGCACCGTTGAGGGCGCAGGCGAAAATATTCGTTTGGACGATCTGCTCACGACATCGCCTTTGACATTTTCGACAATACAGGACACGAAACTCGGATTAACGTCATTGCTCCGAAGCAGTTTTACTCGGCCGACAATGCAACCGTTCTGCTCGACGCGTACTCCGAGTTTCTCGGCTACTTCTCCCGCGACCCTTCGGCTTCATTAGAATCTGCCCCCCTCCCGAAAGGGACGCAAACTCCGAATTAAAGCATCAAGCTTGGCATAGGTTTGTCCTCTCCCTTTGACCCCCGGCGTACAAGGGACACGAAAAAGATAGTTTTTCCGACTCTATACCAGGCCCTATCCGAGAGTCTAGATGGCCAGAGACAGTTGCCCACCTGACAGATATCACAGCGGAACGGTTACCGGACGCGGCTGCCATAAATGATACGCAAGGGAACTCCTGGACATCCATTAAACTGCTTGGTCGCGCCAATGCCATCGCATCGGCTTTGATACATGCTGGCGTAGCTCCTAAAGTCATGGTGAGTGTATTCCAAGGACGGCCACTTGATTGGATAACCTGCATGCTGGCCATTATGCGCATTGGAGCTGTCTATGTCCCGTTGGATGTCAATAGAACGGTTTCACGGCGTATGACAATGGTGGCCGACTGCCAGCCCACTGCTACCGTTGTCAACTATGCAACGTCCTGGGAGGCTGCGACTTTAGGTCCGCGAAATGAGAGTTGTATCATCAACGTGGCGAGCATCCCCGCTTCAGTTAATGATACATCTCTTGTTCATGCCAAGGTTGCGGACCCTTTCTTGGTCTTGTACACGAGCGGTACCACGGGCACCCCCAAGGGTGTCGTTCTCTCCCACTAAATCGTGAGCGACTCTATCGACTGAGAACGGGTTTCGGGACTTCAAAAGTTCTCCAGCACAACGCATTGGGATTCGACGTGGGATTTGAGCAGTGTCTCTCTGCCCTCGCTTTGGCGGACGCTCGTCATTGTGCCGCGCCATCTACGCGGTGACCCCGCAGCTATTAGCAAGATTACAACCCAGGAAAACATCTCGTTTACCTTATTTGGACTGGGTTCTCTCAGAATGGCAAACCGCATCTCTTGGAAACAGCGCCGAAAAATGGCAGACGAACGCAAACATGATCGAGCGAAGAGCTTCTGATAACCGCAGTTTGATCTAGGCCCCTTTACGTAGTCTAGCTTCCTTGCCTCGGGCACCCTGTAGTCGTTTTACTGGCAAGACATCAACAGCTCAAATCCATCCCACTTGCACTGCCGGCAGTGCAACTGAGACTGGCGCCCCTAGTTCCTACGACGGGAGACTCCTCGTAACAGCGACGAGCACGGGCAGCGAGTACGCGCGGGCGAAAGACGAACGCGATGCCCGCCAACCAACACAGCGGCGACGCCGCGTCGTTGTCGAGGCGCATGTAGTTGGCCAGGCACGCGAAGATGTCGTGAGATGCGCCGGCGCCGACAGTAGCGCGACGTGCTTGTAGCGGCCGAACCACGGGTACCGGGTCGTCTGGCGCACCGAGGCGCTCATCTCGGGACTCGTGAACCACGGCACGGCGAATTGCAGCTCGGCGGAGCACACGGAGCCGTTGTGCGTCCCGCTGCATATTAGTGGCTGGGCTGGTTTCTGCGGGCGGGTCACCTTGGAGGTGTTTATACGCCGCTGCCGAGCGCAACGATTGGTAGGACACGTACAACGGCTTCGAAAGACATGTTGTTCGTGCGATGTGGGAAGTATGTCACTCGACCAGGATGATAACACCGAGGTGAACTAGCTCATGAGCATCGTAACCTAGGCCATAAAAGTAAGACGGGAAACCTTTTTCGGTCTTTGTGTGTATGCAGACACTTAACGCAGAGTAGCTTGGACAGGGGTAGTCCGAACATCCGAAAAGGAGAAGTCTCCGAGCCATCGGGGCGCCGAACTGCATCGCTTACCCATTTAGTCCAGCATTTCATTCGTCGGGCCCATACGTATAATCATTACGCAGCGGGTACCTACGCGAACAGTAACCAGAGTTCCACGGAATTGCTCGATACGGCAACGATATATGCTCGTGAACACCGGAGATATACGATCAAATCCCGGAGAAGAACAGTACCATCTGCGACTTCTTTGACAGCGGCCTCTTCGACTTCGAGGTGGCACACCTGCTGGACAGCACAAGCGCCGGCGAGAGCGACGTGGCCGAGTTCCTCGAGGCCCTAGGCAAGATCCGGCGCCACGAAACCCCTCATCACGGAGCGGACGGGGTAGTCCATGGCCGGCCAGGTCCTGGTCCTGGACATCCCCTACGAGGGCGACGTCTCGCTTCCTGGGTACCTGTACCTCCCGCCGCCGTCGAAGCGGCTACCGGAGAGCAAGGCGTCCGAGCTCCTTACCTTTGCTGACGCCGGCTCCCCGCAGGGAGAGCTGCACTACTTGATTGCTGCGGTGGGCGTCGGGCTGGGTTACGCCGTGCTCATGTTCGACAGGCCGGGTCAGGGCACGGTGCTCCGGCAGCACGGGATTCCGCTGCGGCCGGACCACGAGGCCGTCACGGCCCCGCGTCGTGATCCATCTGCACCCGCCCTGCCACGGGCGCCCCGGCCTACAGCACCAGGACACGCATCGGGGTGGCCGTGTGCCGCCCCAGCGTGTTCATGGCCCTGCGGGCTAGCACGGGCCCCCGCATCAAGGCGTACGTGGCAGCCGACCCCGTTCTACTGCCTCTGGGACGTGGCGACGACGCGCATGCCGGCGTGGTACGCCGCCCTGTGGACGACAGGTTGGCTGCCCAAGTCCATCTTCAAAGCGTCGGGGCGGGCGCAGATCGCGACCAGCTTCCCCATGCGCTGGGAGTTCGCCCTGGGCATGGTCATGATGGGCTCGGCGACGCCAGGAGACACGTTGCCGCGCTTCCGCAGCTCCTCGACGACTATGTACCGGAAGGGGCGGAAGGCGCCGGGGTCGTGGACCTCATCCAGTGTCCGGTCATACTCACGGGCGCGTCGCGCTCCGTCTACGCCTCGGCGCAGGACAGCACCGTGGCCATTCACGATGCGCTCACGCGGGGTACCCGAGAGTGCCAAGGAGCTCTGGATCCCTGAGGAAGGCGGGCTCGGCGGGTTAACCGCTAAGGCTGGTGCGTGGGAGCTCCTGGCCCAGAAGACCTTTCAGTTCCTAGACAAGCATTTCGGTATCCATCGCGGACATGCGAAGGTTGGAAAGGTCTGAGAACGACATTAAATCTATCGGACGATTGGGCTATCTATGGTTATGTATGTGTCTAGGTCGGACGAAGTTTGCAATAGCCACCTGTCAGACAGATACATGCTAGAGAAGACCGCTACCATCAACCGCCTTCGGGACTAAAACAGCGCGAGCTCAGATATAATGCCCAAGTGCCGTTGGACTGGAAACATCGAGTAGTGGATTAGTTGGCTAAGGCAGCCGCGGCGCTGCTCCAAGCGAACAAGAAGCTATATATCGTGGTGGAAATAGGTGCAAGAGACAGAATTAAGGGCTTCCTCACGTTCCCCTTTTTGGCAACTGTAACCATGAGGTGTTTCTCTGAAGTGGTCTAAGGGCACCTCACGCCCTGCCTTGCTGCCAGGCCCTTACGCATACCTATTAATTGTGCCCTTATCAACCTTGGTAGCACATCGTTTCGAACAACAACTCCGAATCATCATCGGCAGAGCGTAATATCACAGTCTCATCAACGCAATCTACACCTGGGTAATGAGCGTGGAGCTGACGCAACGCCAAAGTCCTCTTTTCCGGGTTCTGTCCCCGGAAAAAGTAGCGATGACGGGAGGTTTAGCAGTATTTGGATGGACACTGTATTCGAGAAGGTCATCATCCCTTTTGTCTCAAAGTGCCCAGGCGCTCAAGACCGTCGCGATTGAGAGGAAATGAGGGTATGAGCGAGCGAGAGACCCCCGAAGCAGGCTCACGAAGGAGAAACCGGGTATCAGCGTCGTTGACTGCGATGTACGAGGTCTTGAGTTGTGTGAATATACACAGACAGAGCACAGATACCTTCTGCTGAACGAGCAAAAGAAAACCGTGACGACTGGAGGATACAAAGGGAGCCAGCTTGGACCTAAATGTCTCTAGAAACCTTTCCGTTTAGGCAGTAAATGAGGACATGAGTTTTTGGGAATTGATAGCTAACAAACTTCCTCGTAAATATTAAGAATCAGTAGTTTATCATCTGTTCGAGTTCGGTAATCTGAATATGATCCTGGTATTGGGGAAAGGGCAGGCAGGGGAGGAAGGTAATCAGATCCACCAAAGTTAGCGTGGCTGCCCACATAGATTTGTGGCGGTGGTGGCTGAGAAAGCTCCGGCCGGTCAACCCAAAAATTTCTAGGACGGCGTTGAGCTCCGTGAAGCGATCAGGTCTGGCGGCTTCAGGACAAACGAATTCGACAGCTTCCAAGATGAAGCCCAGAAGATTCCACAACTTAAAGCGGCCGGTGCGTATCCAGCCTCTCCACGGATCTCTTCCGCAAGAAAGCCGAATTTAATCTACGGCATAAACTTCGTGATATGACTGCCCCGCTAACCTTACTCCCGCCGGGGCCTACAGAAACTCCGGCAGACATGGAACAAGTACAACCTGTACAACCTGGTGCGGATGCGGAGCCCCAAGATCGGCACGTCGGACAACGAGACCTTCTTCCAGCAGAAGTGGCGGGCCAAGGGCCTGCTGCGGGCGTACCATGGCGAGCACGTGGTCGAGCGCAAGTGGGAGCGCATGTTCAGCCGCCGCCTGCTGGGCGTCGCCGACATGGACCCGGCCTACATGGCGCGCAACGACGGCTCCGAGCTGGCCGCCGGCCGGGGCTCGGGCCGCGACGAGCCGCCCCGCTGGGACGCGGAGACCATCCGCAGGCGCACCCTCACCCCCTACATGCAGATGGCCTTCGCCCCCATGGAGCGCCGCCTCGACATCGCCGTCTTCCGCGCCATGTTCGCCAGCAGCGCGCGCCAGGCCAGGCAGTTGTGCGTTCATGGCAAGGTCAAGGTTAACGGCAAGGTGGTGAGTGCTGGCCCCCGTCCGAAGCAACGAAATTTCCGACCTTGGTGTCAGCCTGATAGAGCGCTAACGATTACCCCCCCTAAACAGATGCCATACCCCGCCTACCGACTCAACCCCGGTGACATGTTCCAGGTCGACCCTGACATGGTGATGCTGGCGACGGGCCAGAAAAAGGACCCGAAGAACCTGGGACCCGAGCGGTTCAAGAAGAACAAGGCCGGAAAGGGCGCCTCCGGAGAGGAGGCCGGGGAGGCGGCTTCCGAACAGGAAGCCGAAGCCGAAGCCGAAGCCGCGGCCGGCGAGCCCGAGGAGCAAGCGGCGGAGGCGCAGGAGCAGGACCCGGACACGACGGACGCCCCAGAGCCCGAGAAGGCGGACCTGGCGCCCACGCGGCGCCAGATCCAGGACCTCGTCAGGTACGCGAAAGAAGTGATAGCGGAGGCGGACCTCAGCGCGGCGCAGAAACAGAAGCTGCGCGCCTTCATGAGGCAGGCCAAGCCGCTGCTCTCGCGGGCGGGGCGCGCCAACGCCGAGCCGTCGGACATCGCCGACGAGCTGTCCAGGATGGTCGGCGATCTCAAGCTATCGTCACCGTCCGAGTCATCATCCTCGACACAAGAGACCCAACAATCACAACAACAAAACGGAGAAGCGACGACGAACACCTCGATCGAGGACCTGACGGGCGACGAGCGGCGCGCGCTCGAGCGCCTCATCCGCGAGGAGGAGGAGAACCCGCACGACCCCAGCAAGCCGTACCTGACGCCCTGGCGGCCCCGGGACTACATGTCGCCCTTCGCCTTCATCCCGCGCTACCTCGAGGTCAACCAGAACGTGTGCGCCGCCGTCTACCTGCGGCACCCCGTGGCGCGCGTCGGCGACGCCGAGGTGCCCACCCCCTACCCCTACGAGATCAACCAGCTCGCGTACAACTGGTACCTGAGGAGGCGGTAATACGAGAGGGACTTTATACCTTTTTTGTGGCTTTGAAGAAAGGCCAAGGTGAAGGGCGGTTGGTTGGCGGTCCCAGAAACAGCGAGGTACATGGACGGACGGGGGAGACCGTTGAAGGAAGAGATAGTAGGGAAAACCGTGCATGGGGTAAAAGCCGAGTCTGCCGTCTGGTAGGCTTTCACTCCATTTAATGGGAGAAGGCTGCCGCCATCCAGCCAGCCAGCCTTACCCAGCCTATCCTCGAACGGGCACGCATCCCATGTCAAGGGAAAAGACGTACGTATAGACGGACGGACGAGCCGCGGCGCTGTGCTCGATCAATTGCTCTATGTACCTATACTATAGATCCGGCTATCATCCATCAGTGTATATTACAAAAAGCGAAAACTACCTTGTATCCGCAGTAGCAAGCAACCGCCGCCGCCTCGCTCCTGTCGACGATCACCCCTGATCCTCGGTGCCTGCCTCCTATGCTAGTCCCCCATATCTCCCATCCCACATTCGAGACCGGACCAGACCGGACGGGAACCGGTCGACTGCTCGACACCGGTGCCGGAAAACCCGAGCAGCCGGCCGGCCGCGCGCGGCACACACACTCTCTCTCGGGCAGTTCGTAACCGGATAGAACACATCCCCTCGGGAGCGAATTTCTGAGGTCTCCGCGTCCGTCTCCCCCCTCCCATGACGCTGCCGTAGACGGGGAAGCTGGAATGGTGTCCCCGACACGGAACGAGCGGGGTCGACGATTCCCGGTTAAGGGACGGCGGGCGGATGGGCAATGTAATGTAATGTACTGTAACGTAATGTAACGTGACGAAGATATACGGATCTGTGGGACGCTACCCTCGGTGCAGAAGGGAGCAAGGGCCGGCTAGGTGGCTACGCTATGCCACTCTTCCACGCGGGTCTGTGCCCGAGGTAAACTTGTTCAATCCGGTTGGGGTACACCCTTTAGGAAGAGGGCGTTTTACTTTACCTCCTACTCTGATTCAGCATTATTGCATCTCAAAATCATTATCGGTGTTACACTCGCCCCATAAGGTCAAGGGTGGGACGGGTACCTGACTTGGGAACATTAACTGTACGTTCCGCAATGAGTTAGGTGCGAACCCTGATCACCACGACGTATAATTCCACAGGAGTCACACATGATATATCATTTCTAGGACAGCTCTAGAGACAACCATCCCATTTTCGATTCAGACGACCTAAACTAGAAAACATATCAAAACTACAACAGACGGACAAGGAAAAATGACAAGCTGCCAGGTGCTTTGTTTCGCGACATAAGGAAACATGAGAGGCGAGCCACTAGTGCGTGGCGAGACGTGTGTAAAGGGGTGCGTACCTGTTCCCCCTACGTTCATGGCCCAGGCCAGCGAGACCTGTGGGGGGAAAGGATACAGGACCATCTTTGCGAGGATAGAAGGTCTTGGGCCCCTTCCTAAAATACAGACATCTAGTAGTTGTCAAATGAGAAATCACCCTGGTATGACACAATCACTCCTCCAATCCACCCACGATCACGCCGAACCCATCATGTCTCCCGCCCAGTCCAGGCTTTCTGTCGAGGGGAGCCGAACATAGAAGTATGCGTAATCGTAAGAGGAAAGGGAATAATGGGACAGTGCGCCCGAGGAGAAGGATGGCCGTATTATCGTAATGATTATGCCCGGGTTTGGCAAATATGCTGATCGGCCGGAGAAGATGGAGCGAACACTGCCTCTCGGTGCCTATTGTCCCAACTCATGCCTGCCTGCCCTCTTCCAAATATCAGATGGTATTTCGAATAACGGAATGGATCAAGTTAGGCCATGTTAACGGAATGCGTGGAGGGAATGCAATGCGGCTTGTCTGAGCCCTCAACAACCCACAACGCTCCAGGTCCAGGAAGCCAGACAAGGCAGCGCCCGGGACCAGAAGACGGTTTCCCGGGCGCCCACCTTGTCGTCTGTCCGACGATTATCGACTATGGTGTTGTACCACTGACCGGAAAGGACGTGTTCATAGGGAGATCGTGAACACAGATTCATGAGGCGTATTATGAGATGAGCAATTAAAAGGACAGACTGTGAATAGAGAAAGAGAATCGAAAGTAGCAGGCTAGTACGGTAAGGGGAATCATGAAGGCTCGGACATAGGTCGTAGCTCGGAAAAAGAAAACGCCTTAGCGTAGGGAGAAACCCTTGCGCTTGGTTTCTTTCTCTAACGGCCGGCCACTCTCGATTCTGGCCTTCTTCTCCTCGAGCTCTAGCCGTTGCCGTTCCAGCTGTTCCTTCATCTCGCGATGCCGGGCGTACAGCTCTTCTTCGCTCTGCTTCAACTTGCTCTCCTTCTCGGCTACCTTCTGCTGGAAGACCATCTTCATCTCGGCCTCCATCTTGGCGAGCTTCTGCTCGTGCAGGGCACGCTCCTCCTCTTGCTTGACGGCGGGGTTGACCTCCTTGAAGACGCTGGGGTCTTGGGCCACGCCCATGGCTGTAAGCTTGTCCGTACGGTAGTTCTCGTACAGGGTGTTGTTGGTGTGCTCCTTGAGCTCCTCCATGTGTGTCCGGATGAGCATCTGGCGGAGCTTGACGAAGTCGCAGTGCTCCTCATTATCAACCTCGATGATGCCCCACGGGTAGCTGCGGCCACGGACTTTCCGACCATCAGCGTTCGTGACCTCGTTGTTGGCGCCGACAACAGCGAACGGGACCTTAGACATAATCTCGTTGTTCTCGGCGATGGTCTCCTCGTCGTCAAGTTCGTAGCGGGGACCCTCGAAGATCTGAATACCGTGGTACTTGATATCCGCCAGGATCTATAATCTTGAGTTAATATCACCAAACCTAAAGATAAAAGGAGAATACATACACGAGACTTGAAACTGGTTATCTCTTCGTCCGTCAGGGTGTCAGCCTTGGCAATAACAGGGATCAAGTTGACCTTGTTGTGAAGGCGGCGCATGACCTCGATGTCCAGAGGCTTCAAGGAGTGGCCAGTGGGCTGGATGAAGAAGACGCAGGCATGAATGCGGTTGTCAACGATATTCATACGGTTGACCTTGTTCTCCGCATCCAGATAAGCGTCGTAGCGCTGCTCAATGTTGTCGACGATGGGTCTCCACGACTCATCATTGTTTACGAAGTCTCCGAAACCAGGAGTGTCAACAACGGTCAGACGAAGGCGAACACCGGCTTCCTCGATGTCTGCGCTGATAGACTGAATGGAGACGGTCTTGGGTATTATGTCAAGGCTAGGTCCCTTTCGGTCCTTGGGAGGGTACAGCGACGTGTTGAAAAGAGTGTTGACCAATGTCGATTTACCCAAGCCAGATTCGCCTAAAAACCGATTAGCACCATTATAAATACAGCTAGAGAAAGATTCGTGGGAAACGTACCAACGACCATGACATTGAAGTTGAACCCCTTACGGACGCTCTTGCGGTGCCACTGGTTCGGAAGGTTGGCAAAGCCGACATAACCCGTCAATTTCCTACGGACAATGTTCTTGTTGTCATTGACGCTAGAGGCAGGCACCGCAGTCGGAGTGACGACCGACATAGGGGCTGCTGGCATAAGGTCAGAAGTCGGTATATCAGGTGACGCTAATCTGGGTCCGCCCTGAGCCGACATACCGGTGCTAGCTATAATTCATAGTCAGCAACACAGGTAACGGAAGGAGACAAGCGTCACTAATATATGCTAGGATGCGAATTGCAAGAGTGTGTCCAAGACTGGATTGTACCATGAGCTGCGAAGGAAACGTGATCGTAAAGCTCTTCGTAGGCCATCGGCTTCAACGGAAGAAGGTTGGGAGCATCGACGTTTAGCATACTGCCATAATTATGGACCGGAGGAACCTGGTTTTCTCGATCGGGCAAGAGGCTGGTCCTGGCAGTGGGAAAGGGACTAAAGGTAGTGTGCACAGAATGTCCATGCCTGGCAACAGAGTAAGAACCGCGATCCAGTTGGACACTGCGAGTCCGTGCCTTGGCATAACTGTTGAGGAAAGCTGGCATGGTGACTGCTTTTGGGTTGTTTTTTTGTTTTACTGTTTAATCGGATGGAGACGACTGTTCCTAACGATAGCCGAGTATTCCAAAGAAGCAATACAGGTGAAGACCCAAGAAGTGATATATCAACCAAAAAAAGAGCGAGCGTGGAGACAGCGCGTGATCGAAATGGAGATGTTGGTGAAACGAGTGAGAACGGGAGGAATCCGAGGTGAGAAGACGTTCCTCAAGGAGGTCCGTAGGCTAGTGGGAGGGGCAATACGTCGAATGGCTCGTCCGGGGCAGCAGCGACAGCAACATTGACCTGGGACACACTCTTGCAATGACGCTCCTTCGCAGGGTACGCGGCGTTAATCGAGGGAGAAGGTGCTTACCCATATCGAAAGAGTCGATATATGATGCTCTTCAGATATATCGAGGAAGAAAGCGCAGATTCTGAGGCGAGGAAAGGTCAGTCTCAATGGGTTGCAATCAACACGGTCATAAAGCATGGGACTCGTAAACAATAGGAAGAAGGAATCAGGCCAAGGCAGAGTAAACTCCAAAGCGCAGGCACGAAGAGACCAACTCTTTGCACAGAGTCAGAGTTACGCTAGCTGGCCCATTGAAACACTTTCCGGCAAAGAAGGGCTACACAGAATAACAGACGGGAAGGCGAGAGCGTTCACGGTATGATTGAAAGAAGAATGCGGTATCCCCATTGTTAAGCAAAGTTCCAATGGGAGATCATATCGCCGCATACGTACCTAAACCAGAAGCTTCTACAAGCCGTGATAGATTGAAGTCGCGTGTTGTCACGGGGCTCAAACTTGCCTTTCGGAGTCGAACGGGATAGAGCGAGCGAATATTGTGTGGAAAATGCGGCCTGGTACAATTAGATTTACGACGTTTTAGAGAATGTCAGATCTCAAAGATACGAAAAACGAAAGGTAGAAAGGAAGAGGTCAGGGGGGTGGTGTTGCAGGGCGAAAAAGACGACTGGTTGGTTGATGATGTGTCGTTCTGGAGGCGAAAGGGAGAGGAATGAAAGATTACAGGTAGATAGGTATGTATGTAGGTAGTAGTAGGTGAATGGCGTGTTGTGCCTAAGCAGGTAGGTAGAAATCGGGGGAGTGTTGGAAATGAAAATCAGTCGACTACTACCACTATAGCCGTATGCAGACAGTTTTCCGGGCAGGGCTTAGCGGGGGAGAAGGGAGAGGCTACAGTGCAGTACCTCTAATGCAATGCACCGCGGGTGCTGAACGGAATTGTGCACGAAGTATGTCTAGTGATATGCGACTAACCTCCTCTTCTTTCTTTTTCTTTCTCTCTTTCTTTCTGGTCTCCGGTGTCCTGGTGTCCGTTCAGCCTCCCAGTATTCCCAGTGTTTTATTTTCTTGTACCAAGTAACAGGCTTGCGAAACACAAAGTGTATGTACCTAGGACTGATAAAACCGGAGCGCAGCCCGAGACGAACCCCAGAGAAAAGTTAAAAAAGGTACCTTGGGTCTGGTCTGCATTGGCACGCGTCCCGGTCCCTAGCTCCTCCAATGCCCAATAATACCCTCAAGCCCTTGTCCCGGCAATTTTTATTAATTTTCTGCCTTTCTGCCAGTGCTATTTCCTCAAAAGGGGGTTCAATGACACGCTTTCCCCCATTTCTCGCTGGCGGTTATGGCACTCTCGGCAGTGGACCCTCGAACCACCCACCTCTGAGCCCTTTGGCTTTCCCCATCCAGCCATCCTGCCATTGTGGCTGCCAGACTGCGTCGGTGGCATCGTGTGGCCGGGACCAGCAGCATACGGGAAACTCGAAGACAGGGGTCTGTATTCCGTGATTCGGCCATCTGATTGGCTTCGGGAAGCTGATACACTGCATTGGTGAGGCCCCAGCTCCCTCCCCACTAGCAAGCTTCTCTTCTATCTCGTAATTTCAATTTTTTTTTCTGGATCGGCATTTTCCTCTTATAGCAGTGACACGCACTCTCCAGGTGTCTCCAACGCCGTTATCGTCCTCCCAAGGAATGTCCCTCCCGCGCTTCAACTTTGACTATTTTGCAGTTAATACATTTGCCAGGTGGTAACATCCCTTGGTTTCCTATCCTCACTAGCATGTTAGATCATCCCAGCATAGTGGATAATTCTAATTCAAATCTTGGCATATTGGACAGAAACGGTCTTTGCCAATCTCTAAGTACATTTCTTCTTTCTCTAGGGGTAGGACAGAGTCTACCCATTACCGCTTGGCCTTCTTGCCCAATCGTGACACGTAGTTGGGATCAACAGACAGGCAGACTGGGCCAACAAGAGGATACAGCATTGGTCGCGCGTTTCAAGGCGAAAACAACTGGTGATACTGGGTAGGTACTGTATGTAGATCTCGTGGGCTGTCATGGCACTGTCACCGTAATTGGGGCGTGTCCTTAGCTTGGATTGTGGGGAAAGGCCTTAAATTGTGCATGTAGCAATTTAGGCCGGGACCCATCCCCCATCACCCCCCCTATTAGCAACCTCTCCTCGACTCCAGCGAAATTCAAATTCCATTAACCACCGGGGTTGCGCCTTTCAACCACATGGCAGCTGCTCACAGGTGGTACTCGGAAAATCCTCTGGCCGAAGCAACAACGGCCCCCTTTATATACCTAAGTAGGCAATCTGTGTAGCACGATGTTGTGCAGAGTAGGCGGGGACAGACTGGTTTTGCTCTTTGAGTAATATAGCCAACTTTGGATCTGACAGGCAACAGTAATACCAAGTACGCGGGCGGTTAACCGTTCTCTTCGACCCTCGACTTCGGAATGACACGAGGGCTTGCGCTCTGCCATCTCTGACATCTTTGGCGGCCTCCTGCTCGGAATCGCAGGGGGTTACACATGTGAATCCGTTCGGGTCATGTCCGAGAGTCGCTCTGCCTGGGATCCTGAGAGTTTCAGTTAGCTCGGCAATTCCCGTACACAAGCGTCGTCGATGGGCAGATTTAAGAGACAGGCTCCGGTCGTTGGAGTTTGAGAACGCCCGCCGGTTCGCCCGGAGTCGACCAACTGGCTGCTATCCAGATGAACGGCGGTCTACACTCTCTTCCGGCGGAGCTGCTTGCGCCGTTCGCTGAGCTGCCGTATGCGTTTAACTGGTGGTCCATAACATTAATCAATCGGTAATAGGGGGCAGGTCGGTTTGCTGTCGGTTGGTTGGGATAGATACAGCATCCAACAGTAACCCATACCCAGAGAAATTAAGCATTATTAGGTCTCCGTACAGAGGCAGACGTCTAGAGGCTCCTCTAAGGTCGTCGAGTGGTATCACGGCGCACAAATTCGCTTCTGAGAAGACCCTTGATACCAATGACATCGTTCACACATCGGGGATTCTGTAGAGAAGGGGGGGTTTGGGCTGGCTGTCTTGCTCTTCCCCGCGATAGAGCAAAGAGCGGATGTGTTTGAGTGTTGTAGGCATCTGTTCTATGGGACATGGCCTTGAAAATCCTTTCGATTATGGCGTTGGGACCCTGTCTAAGAGGTCTGGGTTGCTTGTTGGGGCAGTCCTCCCTCTTCCAGAATTGGATTTTCGCGAAGTTCTCGTAGCTGTGTAAATGTCCGTTTGCTCCCCTAGCTTTTGCCAGCGAGGGAAGGCTTTCCACGTTGAACAGAAATCGTGGGCGTGGCAGGACACCTCTTACCTACCTGACCAGCCTCGTCCGTGCAGGGGGACGATAGCGATAGCGGTTCCGGTTCCGTTAAATTTCAATATCTCGTAGTAAAACCCTTGGCCGCACCCTCACTCGACACATATCATGCCACAGAACCCGCAGATCCAAAGTGAGCGAAGCAAGGTACATAATATCGAGGTGGCTACGGGTGGCGTCTCATGTGTACTAAGCAGGCGAGTATGGCACGTAGGCATCGGTCCCCTGGAACGTCGAAGGACATCGTAGATCCGCTACTCGCCTAACCGGCGAAAGTTACTTGACGGCCACTGATTACCACCGAATATCGTATCGTTACTAGCACACAACAACCGGCGCAGGGCGGCAAGTCAAAACGCAGTGACCCAATAACACGAGAAGTCGCTAGACTGTATGTCGCAGCCATGACCATGAAACTCTGTTGAAGGCGTCCAAGAGCCCACGAGCTCAGCTATCCTCAGAAACAACAAGCTGACAAAGGTTCCGGTCTCGGGCTCTCCAACCAATCTGTGGATGCACCAAAAGCTACGTAGTAAGTACTTGGTTTACCATGTCATCTCCCATGGAAACTGTAAGCTGAGGCAAGAGCACACCCAACATCATCATCGATCAATCACACAGCTAAGCCGACTTCCATTACCTCCAAGCGTAGTCCCGATTCGTCCATTATTCCAATCGGCCATCTACCCATGTAGTACGCTACACTCTCGAACTACCTAACTCGACATGGCCGCGACGAGCCGCGAAAGCGCGCTCGGCTCTTGCACACGCGGAGTCGCCTCCTCCCCCTCTTCTCCCTCCTCCTGCTGCTGCTGCTGCTGCGGCTCCCTCTCCTTCTGGGCCCTCTCGACGAGCCTCCGGACGTCGGCGTCGATGGACATGCCACGGCGCCGGCACTCGTCCATGATGAGCCGGACTCTGGCGTCCTGGGCGTGGACGCAGCGCCTGGCAAGCGCAAGCGCTGCGGCCCTGCTCATCCACCAGCCCGAGCCGGCCGCCGCCGTCTCGCCGCTGCTGCCGCCGCTCGACCGTGTCATCCTCTCAAGGTACTTGAAGGCGGGCTCGTAGTCGTCCTGCAGGGCGTAGATGCGGATGAGCTGGTCGTAGGCCTCGCGGTCGGGGCGCACCCCGAAAGTCTGCATCTCGTCGAGCAGGAAGTTCATCGACTTGCGCAGCACGCAGCGCCGGAGCAGGATGTGGAACGTGCAGAGGTCGGGCCCATCGTCGGCGCAGATGCGCCGCACGGCGCGGTAGAGGTCGAAGGCCCTCTTGAAGCCGTGGTGGAGGACCGTCGCCTCGAGGACGACGTTGAACGCGGCGATCGGCACCTGGTACTGCTGCCGCAGCTCCTGCAGGACGCTCAGCGCCTCGTCGGTCGCGGACGGCGACTCTCTGAGCATTCGGTAGATGGATCGCGTGCTCGACGAGTCCGGCGCTAGGCCGGCCCTACGCATGATGCACAGCACGGTGAACGCCTTACGGACCTCATGGTGCAGCGTATGTGCGTCTATCAATGCTTCGTAGTGATGCAGATCAAGCCGCCGGCCTCGGTCCGTAAGCAACCGCATCACGCTCGTGACTAACGCGGCATCCCCGTGCCTCGACGCGGTGTTAAGAACGTTTACTGCTGTACCATCCGGCGGGTTGAGCAACCCGGGCGTGACCATACGCTCCCAGATATATGTGATGCCCGGATAGAAGGCATCCCTGCTATAAACATCGAGCAGGAACGACCAGATCGTCATGAGCTGGTTTGGGCCATAGACCTTTAGCAGGTGTTGTAGGATTTGGAATGATTCGTCATGGAATCCCAACTCCCCAAAGACATAGATAAAAATATGGTATAGCCACGGCGGATTAGTGACGGGGCTCTTATATAGCTCCTCCAACTTCTCAAGTGCAAGCTCGTACTGTCCATCCCTTAGAAGTCCAACAATTATGCTCGTGAGACCGTCGAGGTTCGGCGAATACCATCGGTTCTTCATATCACGAAGCGCTGAAGAGCGCAGGATGTAGTCTGGATGAACGGCGGTAACCTTGGGTCATGTCAGCGTCTGCCCGTTGATCTTGATCGCGATAAGGGGGGTGTAGCCGACCTCCAACAGGGCCTGATAGGTCCTGGGCGACGTCTGTATTCCCTTCTCTATCATCTCCTTCACCAGAGAACCAGCAACCTCGGCCGAGCCGTGCTTTGAGTCAACATTAGCCCGAATAAGACATTCGTATAGAAGCTCATTAGGCTGCTCGCCCCTCTCTTTCACTAGGTACTCGACGAGTCGCACGACCGAGCCATACGAATCCTCGATGTTTTGGAGCTCCCTCAGGGCCTCGTATATCGTCCGGGTGGGAACCTTGTCTAGCCGGTCGATTAACACGTCCGGACCATGGAACAATGGTTCTGGGACCCAGGGAGACCGTTTCGCAACTCGCTTGATGTACTGCGCGCGCGCTCTGTCGGTCTTCTTGACATAGCTGCCATCGCTTGGTGATGTCCCATGCTGATCGCGTTTTGTCGGCGTGTGAATTGCTCTCTGACATTGGGGGGGCAGACCTCGAGCTTTTATGCTGATATGCGGGGTGAAGCAGGCTGACTTTCGTGCAGGGTTTCTCGCGAGATTGAATGCCCTCGAAAGTGTCGCAACATCCGCTGAGGGACAGAGACATCGCCAGAGCCCATCAATTACAAGGGGCAGCCCTGGCATTTGCAATTGGGCAGGCAGAATAACTAACTGCCTTGAATCGGCGTGCGCAACTTTTGATGGTGCTTTGGACGAACTGGAGCTTTTGCTTATTCGTATTCACAGTACCTCGTATCTCGTACCTCTTTCTCTTATCGGCTTATCTACATGTGTCAAGCCAGGACATTTTGAAAGGGCAGCCGACAGCAGCTGCCAGGCGACATCGACATCATGATCGTCATCCCGACCCGGGGGGGGCTAAAGATACTTCCAAAAGTTGTTTATTTTTATAAAAGCTGTAAAAGTTGTATGGTTTCTGCACATGGCCCCTAAGAGGGAAATAATGCAGAGAATACACATGTTTATTCATCCGACATTATTAGTCTTCTTTCGCGTGACTCGGTCGAGTTCTCTCGCCCTAAGTGAGAGAGGCATGCATGCACTAACATAAAGTGCTGGTATCTGCTGGAGCTTTTGACGTCTTCTGCTTCTTTGCATAAGCCCTATCCAACGATTGTTAGGGATAGGATCCTTCTCCACCGTGATGACCCCGTGTCATTCGGGCTTTGAACCTCTTTCTGAAGTCCCAATTGGCGCAACATCTTCGCAATAGCGGCTTTCTCAAGCACCACGGCCTCGGCCTCTCCCTCTGCCCTGACCGCGTCCTCCACGCCCTCCTCTATCGCCTCCTCTCCCGCCATGGTCGCCACGTCCTTGACCATGGCTGCCGCGCCCGCCCCGGAAGGAGCCCTGCTGGTTCTGCTGTTGGTCTTTCACCAGTTCGATGATCTCGTCGGGTACTCTTAGGTATTTGATCTAGACCGCACCATCAGTCGCCCGTGAACCGCTATCACCCCAAGGGTTCTCCGGACTCACGTTGTTTCCTTTGACGTAGACCTCGGGCAAGCGAACAAACTTGTCTGCTTCCTGGAAATCGGGTGGTTAGCAACCGGGCTCGTAGCTGGGCAGCCGATTTGTGCGCGTACGGGACTCGTCTGAATAACCTCCTTCAACGTAAGGTTCATCCATGTGTCGCATTGTATTAAGTGTCCGTTGAGTGTTTCTCCGTTCTTCAGCTCCACCAGCATGGGGTGGCCTTGGGCCGCGTTCAGCAGGCCTAGGGGCAACTGGGATTCCATGGATTAGTCCCAGGGATCTTGCTCGGTTTAAGAGAGGAAGCACCTACCATAATGCTGCGGAGGAAGAATAGGAGCTAGAGGGTATATCAGTGGAATAGGTTGGCGTTGTGGGTGCTTGTTGTTAAGTTGGCGCAAACAATACGCCCAAGGTAGCTAGCTTCTGTAGGAAAGCTTCAGATGCGCATAGCATTCGTTCATTGCTAGCCAAGGGAGGACCTTGAGTGCTGTACTCCGTAAAGTGGGCTGGAGATTTTGGAGGGGCGGGCAAGCCACATTATAGGGAAGTGGCTGGTGCACCAGCCACAAGTTGACCTTTGTTGGCTTATTAGTTCCGGATCTAAACTCGTTATGTCATTTGCTCAACACCAGAGGTTGCAGTCACGAATAGGCACTATAGATGGAACTTGCAAATGCATATTCCAGTTCATAACAGGATCCATTTCATCATGGAAGAGGTATATATCACCGCGGTGCACTTTAGCATAAGCCTCAATTTCGTATGAGCTTCCTCACAATGTCGTCCTCCAATAACCGAACTGAATTGGACGTCGATCGGCCACCTACTTTGACGACACAACTCCGAGCTGCGTCGGCGTGAGTCGTCAGCTAAGTAACGCTCATTGGTCGATATTAGGCCTCATTCCCTGCTCCCCCTACATACCAACTGCCTACCCCTGGAGTGCCAGGTAAGCTAAACTGGACCACCACTAGCAGCAGCCTTTAATCTTCATCTCCAAAAGAATCGGAACACCAGAGAAGTTCATCTTTCTTGAAGAACCTACTACATAGGAGTATTCGATAGACGTCATGGATAATAAGCGTATTACGCATACGTAGGTAGGTATTCGTTCTTAAGTGGGTACTCTCGCGTGAGATATCTCTGGGGCTGAGCCGCGGAGCGCTTCCGAGCGTAGGAGTGAGATTCGGCTGCGCCGCTTGTTTAAGTTCTTGACAGGTTCTCTTATGGTTTAGGCAGCAGCTTTTTGTGTCCCCTCTTCACGAGACCGATCCCACTGCCATGGGACGAAGCTTCATAGTCTTACCTCATCGATTACTATTAGCAACCTTATTGTTCTATTTGCTATACACACAACTCATCGTTGCCTAAGCCCATCATGTGTAGCCGGTTCAAGGCTGCCGTTATCCTCGCGGCGCCCGTGCTGGCAGCGGCCCGTCCTTTCACACAGCAGGGTGGGTTCAGTCCCCCATTGCCAAGCTCTGGGGCCCGAGATCAATCACTGGAAACCTAACAGCGCTTCTCCTCTTGACAGATACACCGCATGCTCTGGTGGTCGACGATGTATTAACCCAGGAAACTGTTGGTAATCCCGACCTCGTAGTTCGACTATCCAGGCCCGGCTAAGCTCTGTGCGCAGCTCTTCAGATTCGATATCCTTGAGTCCGAGGCGGCCTGTGGGTACGGCAACATTACCCTTGACGGGCAGGCCTTGCATCAAGATGAAAGTGGACTCGGCTCCGGATCCATCATCACCGAGCGCGGCAACAACGTCGTCGCTAAGTGGAAATTCACCTGCATCGAACGCGATGATGGGTATCAGGAACAGCTTCTCAACTTCAATGTCATCACGGTCGATGAGAAGTTCCAGGATGTCGAATACGCAGTGCAGTTCCGGCAGGTCGCGCCCGTCGCAATCACGTCGTTGAAAGCGATCGGCGGGGCTCAGTATATGATTAGAGTGCCCGAATCCGGTTCCGATAAGGCTGGCTCTATAGATCAGTCGACGCCGGTGGGTCTTGAAGAGGAACTTGATGTACTAGAGTTGATGAAGCTACGGGTGCTCGATCTCGAACGTGCGATCGCCCGCAAGGAGCAGTACTTATCCGAGACATTCAACTTCCGCGGGAACTCCGCCGGGGACGTAAGCACTCTGGCAGAGTGTACTAGCTTGAAATGCGTCGCCAAGTCTCTCTTGAAACACGTCAAGGGTGTGGCACACAAAGTTCACACATACGGGAGTGATGTCTCTTTTGGAGGGCATCGTGGACATCACAAACAAACCCTCACTTCACCCTTAGGGCAAGCATTCTCGGATCGCCTTCTACATGATCCTCATTCGGAAGGCGGAGTGTCTCATGTTTCCGAGGACGAGCAGCGAGGCGAGCCTCAAGGAAGTCAGGTGTCCGGCACCACCTTCGACGCAGTAAGCTCGAAGAGATGTTCGAGATCAGTGGTCATGATGCTAACTCTATCTAGGAGATTTTCGATACCAACAGCCAGGAGCATCCATTGCAAGCCCCTATTGATGATGTTGGTCTTTCAATCCCACCGCCGCCGACTCCTGGCCGCAAGGAAGCGTTCCCCGCTGGATCCCCACCATCAGATGGACTGGTAACGTTGTCGAACAACGCGTTACATCATATGTACTAACTTGCGACAGGCTAGGAACAACCTCATCGATACCAAACTCACGATATTCCTCCTCGTCGGCGTGGTAGTCCTGGGCCTGGTGGTCAGCGCCATACACACGCGATGCTTCGCGTCGGCCCGCGAGGGGCACCGCGCCCACCGCGAAGCCTGCCGGAACCGGCGCCGGATGTGCAGCGAGAAACGAGCGACGCGACGCGACGCGCTTAAGGCTGCGCTCCGGCGTTGGGTCCAGCGACTGCATGACCGCATACAGCGGTGGCGGCAGCAGCGTTGGGGTCGCAGCATCGGAGACGAGGAGAAAGAGGTCGCGATGCCGCACCAGCCGCCTCGCCCTCATCATCAACCGCAAATAGAAACCCCTACCACAGAAGAAGACAAGCCGGAGCAGCGCTACGAGCCCTCCTCCAGCGACTCAGGTGACTCGGGCGACGAGAGCGATGGTAGCGACGGAAGCGACCTGTCCACTACGATGGAGCAGGAACTCGCGCAGTTTCGCGCGGTAGCCGGCGTTGTGAGCGACCTGGTGGCGGCTGAGGAGGGCCGCCGTAGTAGAGCAGTAGCATCGGCTGCGCGGAGCCGGCTGCCGGCCTTGGCGAGCACCTACCGTTACGACATCTATGCCCGCGCGGGCGCGGGCGCCGAGCCGCCGAGCCCCATCTCGGTCTCGTCGTGCCCCCCAGAGTACGCGTCATCAGATGAGACGCTACCGCCGTACGACGAGGGGCCGAGCGATCCACGCTTCGTGGCGGACGGGTTCATGTACGTGCCGGGGACCGCTACGTACACGCCTGGCAACGGCTCGGAGGCGCCGTCCTCGCTAGATGAGCACCTTGGCCGGCTAGGTTGAGTGCGTGCTTTTCGCGTAGTGTGTGCCGTGGAAGCGGTTTTGGCTTAATGCTCATATAATACAATGACCATGATATGCCTCTTTTCTGTGCGTGGAGATGAGGAGGGAGTAACAAGGACTGGACTGGCGCGGTATGCTATTTAGCACCATCGACGAGGAAGCACATGGCTCCTCTGACATATGGAAGTCGGTTAGATATACTTAATAACGAAAGAAGTGAAGCATCAAGCCCTTGGAGGTACCAGTGACCCTGATCGTCGTCACTTTGACCAAGAGCAATATGACAGAATCCCACCTCGCTCCCTGATTCCGTGGGAAAGATTCCACACGAGTCCAAGAGACGATCAAGTGCAAAACAGAGAATCAAGGAACTCAATGGCCAGCCGGATGGTCTGTCCGGGATCTCACGTCCCAATTCGCCAGCCCACCCGCCTCATCCTCAGTCCGGCACTTGCCGTGATACGGGTTGACGTCCACGCCGGACCTAGCCAGCAGTCCGACCACGTGAAGGCAACGAACAAATTCGCTGATCTTGATTGCCTCGCCCTGCCGGTCCCCCCACCTCCCGCCGCCAGCCGTCCAGGTGTCAGCCAGTAATATGTTGGCAGAAAGCACGTCACGAATTAGATGGCTCAAGTCGGTCTGGGTGATAAGGTGGAAGCGCAAGGCGTCACCGGCCTTCATAAGTCGCATCTCTCGATGTTGCAGCCCCTCAAGTCTACGCACTCGGGGAGTTCCACTCCTGGGGG
Source organism: Monosporascus sp. CRB-8-3 (assembly GCA_004155055.1). Classification (NCBI taxonomy): domain Eukaryota; kingdom Fungi; phylum Ascomycota; class Sordariomycetes; order Xylariales; genus Monosporascus; species Monosporascus sp. CRB-8-3. Next base: position 68,814 of record QJNZ01000440.1, read on the forward strand.
CCCGTATGGCTCAGCTCATCAGATGCGTGGGCCCTGCGGTACTACAGGCATACTCGGAGGAACTGTCAGCTAGCCAGGTGTGCTATCCGCCGGAAGGCCATAAGGCATTAGCCGCAACAATTTTCCGAAGGTGGGTGGCAGTCTTTTCATTTATTCGCTGACATAACCCAATCAGCTTCCGCAGGGACAGCTAAGTGGAGTTTCAGTGGGCCTTACTTTCTGTTTTAAGCTAATGACCCGTTAAAAAATTGTTGCGACTAATGCCTTATGGCCTTCCGGCGGATAGCACGCTAAATAAGGAAAACCCACTCTCTAATCGGAACATATATGTTCCGTTAATAAGTGATATAAAAATTATTTATATATCTTTTAAATAATAATAATAATAATAATAATAATAATAATAATAATAATAATAATAATAATAATAATAATAATAATAATAATAATAATAATAATAATAATAATAATAAAGTTAGCTTTTTATGTTATTTAAAACGATTTAAAATATTAAAACTACTTTAAAAAATAATATTAAATTAAAATAAATCTTTTAAATCTTATAAATATATATATATATATAAGTTTTATTATTTAAATTTTAAAAAATTTAATATTTATAAAAGAATCGTTTTTACTTAATTATAACTTAATACCTATTAATTTATTACGGGGATTTTTTAATTTTAATTAATTAATTTTTAAATATTTTTTTTAAACAGAAATCGGAGAACGAGCTAGAAAGAGGTCTGAGCTAGCTGAGGTAAGCCCTAGCCACGGCTGCGCCGCAGGTACAGCCACAAACCTCAAAATATATTGCCTGATCACTATGAGGTAAGGTGGCTGGGACGCCCTACACCTGTAGCTATTTAACAGGGAGCTGCCTTTCTATATTTATGCTGTAGATACTTAATCTCTAACTAATCCAAAACACTTATAACCTGCGTCTACTTGAACACCAATTAAACCAGCAACATTCCAGATATGTCGGGTTTTGTATGCCGCTAACTGCAATAATCCCTGAGGGCTGTGGAATCTCTACTCGTGTTGTGGTCGTTCGTCCGGCTCAGGCATTAATCGTGGCGAAGCGGCGACGGCTTAGGGAGAGTGCATGAGAGAGGAAATTGTCGCCGTCTCTTACCGTAAACATTCCTAACAAGCGGTAATAGGACCCCGCTTGCCTCACCCTCAATGTACAAGTTTCCCTTTGTCGCCCTCCAGCAATGGGCACCTTTCAAAATCGATGCACTGGGCTTGGTCACCATTCTTGGCGCTAGTCAAGCAGACATGGTTCTCGGGCAGCTTACCCGGAACTACTTGACTGAGTGGCTGCCCTTGCTCGGCGCGTACGTCATTGCCGACAATAGCATCACCAACCCGCTTCCTGGTTTCTCGCTATACAACATCACAGATGGAATCCTGGCAACCGATCTCGCGGGATGGTTCGCCCGCTGGCTTCTCTGTCAGGACTTATCTTTCTGCTCCAGCACCATCTATATTTCGCCTATTGTCGCCTCGACATCAAGGCGACAGCGGCTTCGGAGGGATATCTGCAGCCATAGCTTGGGAGTCTTGACTCTCATTCCAATGGTGCTCTCTATTTTGATCGGCGACTGGTGGGGCTTGGCAAATAGTATTTCTATGCTGGCTTCCGTGGTGGTTCGGCGGATTATCCTGGAACAGAACCGACGTGCTATCGACCTCGCCGTGGACGAGTCAGAGAAGACATCCTGTGAGGAGGTCAAGGTGTTTGTCACGCTTCCTAACGGTAAAGCCGTGGCTATTCGAACCACCCGTGGAATCGTTATCGACTGTCTTCTGACGACCCCTCGGCCGCCTAACTTGAAGCGGTATACGGCAAGCCGTGCGGTGGGATGGTTCGCCTTCGGTTGCCATATCATCTCGTTAGGGATGAGCAGCTTAGTCTGTCAGCTAGTAGCTGTTATCCTGCTGATTTGCCCCACGGTGCTTGTGGCCTGGCAGATTGGGATGGACCGAAGTCAGGTCGGGCGAAAGCTAGCCTTCAGTCGGGACGACGCCCAGGTACCATTCCGCGCTGCCGCATACGCCCGACTAGACTTGACGCCTGAGCAGGAGGAATCGCTGGTAAAATGGAACCTAGCTCCACATAGAAGTAACAAATTGTGGTGGGACAAGTACCGGAACGTAAAGGCGTTGCGGAATTTTGAGTCCTGGGATACTATACTAGGCAAATCTAGATAGTTGTCTATCTGTGCTCGGACTTAATTATGTCCGGCCTGCTAGCCGAAACATTGCGGTTTTAGTGGCTAAAGAGGGCCTTGATTTTATCCCAAATTCTCTAGCTTCCGTTGTATGTTAGGGAGCGTCTTGGTACTTGAAGTGTTCCTCTTTGCAAACATTCGCTTCTATTCTAAACCTCTTTTCGCTAGTGGAAATTGAGCGTTTGAGGGGCTCGAACTTGACTACACAACCCTTATCCGGTAAGTGGTTCCATACCTGCCTTCGGCTTCACTGTCAGCGACCCATTCTGCGCAAGACCGGCATCCCTAAGACTCGTATCAAAACTGGATTCGGCCCACGTCTTGGGCGGCACTGTTGTGTGCACAATGGCAGCAACGTTCACACCGAGTTCCTTTCGTACCGCTTCCGCGACATCGGATAATTTTGCTTCGACGGGGAATGTCTTGACAACAGGGTTATGGTGGGAGCCAAGGACTCGGAGCCTTAACTTCGTCCACGACGGCATTGACACATTACCAGGCGGGCCAGCTTCGGGAACGGAAGATGATAGAATTTGAACAGGATTAGCAGGAGTCCCTCGGTGAAGGGATGGAGACAGTCCCCCATCCTGCCTGCGCCTGGCGCGGTCCTGTTCAATTTTCTGTCGAATCCGTGCCCGCTCTATTTCCTCGCATGCTTTCCTCTTGCGAGCCAGGTGCATGTACTCCTGCCTGAACTTTTCCTTGGCCGAAAGCTCGTCCTGTGTCCACAGTGGTGCGCCAGTCCTTGGTAGATTAAGCTATTGGTTGGCTAGCAGTCAGCATAGTGAACGAGATGCCGAAGTAGTTACGGATCAGAACTTGGGCGGGCACACGCGCACTTCTTCCAGGTCGGAGGCCTGGTCTGTCGAGCCAGAGGCTGAGGCAGAAGCCTGGACTCTTAATGTGTTTTGGGCTTCTCTGGTAACTTCGACGAAATCAATGTGACCCCTAAAATGATATTAGTAAGATGTTGAGACTTCGTGGTGAGTTTGAAGAGGTTAAAAACAAGAAATGCCACCATACGATAGAGCCGAGTGAGCTTCTCCCGCCAGCCAGCCATCAACAATCTCCCCACAGGTATCGCAACGGAGGTGATCCATGTATATGCCAGTGACGTCTATCGCTGCCGGCGTGGTCCTGTGGTTGTCGAGACCGGGAAGAAAGTCAGCATGCGGTCAACCGCGCGATCCGTCGCCGCTTAGCTGCGGTTGGCATTTATACCCTATGAACATATTAACAGCGAGTAGCTTAGCGAAGATCTTCGTTAGCGAAAAAAATCCTTCAGGTACTCTAACTGCGAGGTACCTTCGGAATGTGTCTCGTTGGTACCTGATTTTCGTGCACATTCATGAGTTGAAAGGGCAGCCTGTGGCAGTGGCCTGCGCCTTGCCCCACTTAGGTGGCTTGGGCTCAAGCTCCCGTCAGTCATATTTCCCGGGCCAATGAGGCCTCTTTTGCTTCCCCTTCCATGGCCTCACAGAGCCATCCATCTCCCCCACTGTGTTCCTGTGGTCCTGGACAGCCGCGGGCAGCATCTTTCAGTGGTTGGCACGCTCTCCCCGAAAGTGGCTTAGCTGTTGCGAGAGGGTGTGAATCTTGATGCCAAATGGACCAGCTTCACCAGCCATTCGTATGCAAAACCCCGCCCTCTCCTTTTCTGCCTGTCGAAAAGCCTCAGTTCATGAAGCTGGTACCAAAAACTGCCTTGGGTGAGTTTACGAAACTGTCGTCCACGTAATGCCGAATTTTCATACCGCGTGGAGATTGCGTGACCGGTCCACTCTCCCAACAGCCTCGTGGCTTGCAGCAAACGTGGATTTCCTGCATCACCTAGTTGTTAGCCACTCACTTGTCAGTGCTGTGCGACCTAAGATGCCACGTCCTACGCTCGCTGTGCTGCGAGAGGGCTGAGAGACCAAGCTGGCCTGGCTGTAGGTGCAGGCAGTGATTGACAGAGCAGGGCTGCCGGAATCCACAGGGCACAGGTGAGCATGAAAACTCAGTTCGGCACACCCGGGGCATTGCCACCGCTCCACCAAAACCTCATGCTCATAAGTTTATCCATCTGACTCCTTGACAAGTCATCGCACTTTCCTCTCCACATGGTCGGAACCTCACAACTCAGGTGGGAATCCCGAATATTCACCTCGGACTGTCAAACCCAAAAACCCCGGTGTCTCTGTAAAGCTTGCATCACACTTTACACGTCCGTCCGCCCCGTCGCATTAGCAGTAAGATGGTCCAGACTGTCCACTTGCTGGAGAGTGCCGCCCCTAATATCTCAGTATAGAATACCCCTATCCACGCGCTCTGACGTAGCCTGGCATTTTCGGACTCATATGTTCTCTTGCCAGAATGGACCACCTGATCCTCCCAGGGAACCCAGTCCACGATATAATCCAGATTCCTGTCTTCACTACGACGGATTACGATGGTGGAGACTTTGACACCTACCCGGAGCGGCAAGGGTGGGCCGAACAGACCGTGGCAACCTGGCGGGAAACATTCAAGAATCCACCCCTCGAGTTCAAAGCTTTCCTTCAGAGGTGGCTATACTTTGGATTTATGGAAGTCCTTCTTCAAGAACATGTCAATGTGGCGGACTTCACCCGCCCAAGCTGCAATTCACCCTATCTGACCCTGACAACAAAGGAACTTCCAAATCTTGTCCAAAGGAGTGTTGATCGAATACGGCAAAGAGGTGGTTATGATCGCAACTATCTGCCACAATTCGCTTCGGCAATCCAGACTTTGTACGATTTCCAAACGACCAACTTCGGACACCGCTACCATGAACGGACAGAGATTGATGGTCTTACACATCGAGAACATTTGCTCAAGTTCATAACCGCGGAAAATCCCGGGAACCCTCTTGGCCTACTCGTTGACATGTCAATGGCCTTAGTAATGGAATTTCTGGGTTCGTATATCGGAGGGTCGTTAGACTCGGAGAGAGGCTGCATGGGTAAGGATATGACGATGAGCCGGACAGATCTCTGGACTAGCCGTCCGTGGATGTGTCTGAGGCAGGACGGCTGGTGTCCTTCTGAGTTGGTAGCTTTATTTGAGCAATTCAATGTCAGTGGCCTCCTCTTTCTGCATAACTTGGTTCGACCAAACCCTACAGAACATCACCAGATGATCAACATTCGGCGACCACTAAGCACCGCTGAGGGTGCTAAAAGGCCACAGACCATTAAGTCAAGCGGGTTTTGCAAGCCACATGCATGCTCCCTTCGGCTCCTTTCAGACGATACGTACCGGACAAAGCATACCGACCAATGTCCCGGCTGCGCCGACGTTGTTGCAAACCAAGATGAGCTCTGCGCGATTTTACTAAGAGGCAACATTCCACTGGTGCATTCCATTGACTCGACGGACGAGAATCGCTACATCATGCTTGAGGAATTCGACGGCGACATGGCATATGTCGCTATATCGCATGTGTGGTCCGATGGTCTCGGAAACCCGCAACGAAATGCGCTGCCTCGATGTCAACTCCTGCGGCTCAGTGCCCTGATACGCAGCCTGCCTGGACGGGCTTCCAACACAGTTCTGTTCTGGCTTGACACGATCTGCGTTCCCCCGGACGCGGCGAACCAAGAAGAGGCGCAGGGTCGTGCAATACAAATGATGCGGCGCACGTACGAGGAAGCCGTTGCAGTTCTCACACTGGATTCCTGGTTGCTGTCCAGTTCCTGTACGGGCGGTTCCGACGCGGAGAATCTAATGAGAATATTCAGCTGTGCCTGGAACCGCCGCCTCTGGACATATCAGGAGGGCGCTCTGGCCAAGTCCCTATATTTCCAGTTTCAGGATGCGGCATACAATCTCGATTCTGGAAAGCGGTTTCTTGATAAGAGTGAAGATCTCGTCTTGAATCTTACGCTCAGGCAATCGTTGTACCAAAGGTACAATACCCTCCGCGGGTTTAGGAACTCGGAAGGAAGCCCGGAGGAGAAACTCGTGGCGGTTACCGGCGCGGTCAAATTCCGCTCAACGAGTGTGGCTTCTGATGAAGCATTGTGCCTGGCAGCGCTACTCGGACTGGACCTAAGGGAAATTCTTAGGAGTCCACCGAATTCCAGAATGCAAAAATTTTGGCAAATGTTGCCTACAGTCCCGCTCAGCCTCCTACTTTACAGAGGAGACACGTTTGACGTCGACGGTCTTAGGTGGGCCCCTCGGACACTCTTACTGTCGGAGTCAAATTTTTGTGGATTCCGGGGAGGCTACGAAAGTACTTCGCGGAGGGCGTTTCCCTCCGCAATCACAACCTCAAGAGGTCTTTTGTTCCATGCTCCTGGATTCGTCTTTACGACGTCGGGCTCGCCTATTGGTTTGTATTTTTTTCTTCGCGACGAATCTGGCCAAGGTTCTCAGATTAATTGTCGGTTCAGAGCCGGCAGGGACACCGTGGTGTATCGGCACCATTACTACAATGGCCGGACTGAGAGCCAGCTGAGCATGAATCCGGCTTTGGATCACGGCACCAACAAAGTTGTCTATATAGGGACTACTGAACTCTCTGACTCGGATCAGTCTCTTGTCAGCGGGAAATTTAGAGTTTCCACGGGGATTTTGGCAGCAATTCTGGGAGAAGCAGACGGAATAATTTACGCCAGAAAGTTATGCTGCGCTGTGCGCGTGAAACTCAACCCCACTATCCATGTTGACGCCATTCGGACCCTTCAGGTGTGCAGCGATGAATTGTCACGGGGTATTGTTGCGGCCGATAAACGAAACGGGATCTTAGCTGCCTCTTTTGCTACGAAAAGGCCTCCTACGCAAAACTGGTGTGTTGATTAGGCTTGAGCGACTTGAGCCCGTGGAGGATAATAGCTTCTTGTTTTCGGGGGGAATCCATTTGTCGGTGCCCCCTGGCTCGCAGGTTTTCTGGCAGGTTGCTTGGAACACTTTGAGAGTCGTCGGGCAGGCAATATGTTGATGTAGGAAGACAGCTCTACAGGACGGTACGGGATGAAGGGATATTACGGGGCGGAGTTTCATTTTAGCGACACACGGAAGGCTAGGAATACAAGCACCGGGCATGAAATTGTTACAGGTTTTAATGAGTTCCTCAGTGGAGTTTCGCTATTGCTATTGCTGAGGCCGAGTCAGTGAGCAGTAAGCGGGAGCAAAGGCAAAAGCAGAGAAGTTTGGGGTGCTCCAGCCTTCGGAAAACGCAGAAATTCCTTTTTTTTTTTTTTTTTTTTTTTTTGTTGTTGTTGTTGGGG